>CM033471.1:256466690-256538169 GCA_019447015.1 Hymenochirus boettgeri | reverse complement strand
TGGCCAGTAGTCGCCAAAAGTACCCACTAGCCACATAGTACTAGCACATAGTACCACCTAGTAGACACCATAGTACCACACTAGTCGCACATAGTACCACACTAGTCGCACATAGTACCACACTAGTCGCACATAGTACCACACTAGTCGCACATAGTACCACACTAGTCGCACACACCACTAGTCGCACATAGTACCACACTAGTCGCCACATAGATACCACACTGTCGCACATAGTACGTACCACACTAGTCGCACATAGTACCCACTAGTCGCAGCATTCGCACCCACTAGTCGCACATAGTACCACAATAGTCGCACATAGTACAACACTAGTCGTACACATAGTACGCACATAGTACCCACAGTAGTACCACAACTAGTCGCACATAGTACCCACACTAGTCGCACATAGTTAGTACCACACTAGGCGCACATAGTACCACACTAGCGCACATAGTACCAACTGCGACACATAGTACACACTAGCGCACATAGTACCACCACTAGTCGCACA
This sequence comes from Hymenochirus boettgeri, assembly GCA_019447015.1. NCBI lineage: Eukaryota > Metazoa > Chordata > Amphibia > Anura > Pipidae > Hymenochirus > Hymenochirus boettgeri. Next base: position 256,537,652 of record CM033471.1, on the reverse strand, counting down.
TAGTACCACACTAGTCGCACATGTACCACACTAGTCGCACATAGTACCACACATACGCACATATACACACTAGCCACATAGACCACACTGTCGGCACATAGTAACCACACTAGCGCACATAGTACCACATAGTCGCACATAGTACACACTAGTCAGCACATAGTACAACCATAGCGCCACATAGTACACACTAGTCGCACACATATGTACCACACTAGCGTCACATAGTAACACACTAGTCGCACATAGTACCACACTGTCGCACATCAGTACCCACATAGTCGCACATAGTACCCACATAGGCGCACATAGTACACACTAGTCGCACATAGTACCACACTAGCGCACATAGTACCACACTAGCGCACATAGACCACTAGTCCAATAGTACAACCACTAGTCGACATAGTACCACTAGTCGACATATTACGCACAATAGTTTTTGTCGCACATAGTACCACACTAGGCGCACATAGTACTACACTAGTCGCACATAGTACCACACTAGTCGCACATAGTACCACACTAGTCGCACATAGTACCACACTAGTCGCACATATACCACACTAGTCGCACATAGTACCACACTAGTCGCACATAGTACCCACTAGTCGCACATAGTACCCACATGGCCACTATAAAATTCAAAAAAATATTGGTCGGTCGGCCCGAAACGTCTGGCGAGTGCACACGGGTTAAGTTTGACGGAAGCTGCCATTGCCCGGCCTCATCTGAAGCATATTTTACCCTGCCATTGGCTAGAAGAGGATTCTGGGACAAACCCATGTCAAATCCCCCTGCTGCTGGACCAATCACATCGTCAATCCGGTGTTATAGGAATTTTCATACTCCTTTAAGCAAATCTTGAATTTAACATTAATTTTATGAAGCCCCTATCTAATAAAGGTAAACATAATACACGCAAAACGGTATTTCACATTGAAACCATTAACACTAATATATGTAAATGCAACCCAGTGATTATTTGTTTACTTTCTATTATTGTAGATCTTCTAGGATTTGGCTACAACTCCATTCGTACCATACAAACCCCTTATTACTGAGGAACTCCTGTCCGTTCCTAATTGGACATCTAAATACAGTCACATCAATGATAAGAAATGGAATTTACTGAACTGGACAGTTTATCATTTGGTTCCACAGAATCAAGAAGTAAAGATTCCAGACATGGTAGGACCCCCCAATTCCAGTCCATTCATCCACTCCTCCCTGGTAACGAAAGGCCCATCACAGATCCTATTAACCATCCATTTATATCTAGACAAGAATCTTGGTAACAAGACCCAAGGATATTGTGGCTTATTCACTGCTTGTCCTTCAACCACTGGTTGCAAGGGCAGAACAAATGTATTTTAATAGTTGATGGAGAGGGGAAGGGCTTTTTAAATTCAGCCAATGAAGAGCAAATAGTAGACGTAAATTGGAGGTGGCCCTGCCTTACAGGAACGACAAGACATAGTATTAATCTATCATTCATTAGGACCCTGAATAACCCATTGGGTGTCACTGCAGGGAATAGAAAAGATATTGAATTTAAATACGAAAGCAGAAAATGCTTTAAACTTCTATAGATTCCCACATACTAATAACCCGAACTTTAGTTTAACTTCAAACAGTAAAAATGAATTACAACTGATAGGGATTCCAGTGCCTCCTAATCTACCCATGGCCTCGGACCAGAAAATTCCTGGTTTTACTTTGAAATATCCCATAAAGCTTGAATGGGGACTGCATCACCACATGTTAAGAATTATAGAATATAATCAGAAAAGAATATAAGATATTATGGAATAATCAGAAAAGAATATAAGAATTTATGGATAATCAGAAAAGAATATAAGAAATTATGGAATAATCAGAAAGATATAAGAATATTATGGATAATAGAAAAGAATATAAGAATATTATGGAATAATAGAAAGAATATAAGAATATATGGATATGAAAAGAATATAAGAATATTATGGAATAATCAGAAAAGAATATAAGAATATTATGGAATATCAGAAAAAGAATATAAGAATATTATGGAATAATCAGAAAAGAATATAAGAATATTATGGATATGAGAAGAAAGAATATAAGAATATGATGGAATATGAAGAAAAGAATATAAGAATATTATGGAATATGAAGAAAAGAATATAAGAATATTATGGAATATGAAGAAAAGAAATAAGATTATATGGAATATGAGAAAAGAATTAAGATATTATGGAATATGAGAAAGAATATAAGAATATTATGAATATGAAGAAAAGAATATAAGAATATTATGGATATGAGAAAAGAAATAAAATATAAGAATATTAGGGACATGAGAAGAAGTGGAGTCCATTTTTTAGGCTAGTTTTTTGTTTTAAAGTCAGAAATACAGCAGCTGGGTCCCCATTTTAGTAGAATTATTTGTAAGATATTTTGTCTTTGTTCTCCTTTAACAATAGATCAGTGTATGGTATAAATGTATATGAATTTCAACACTAAATCCCCCTTATTTGGAACATCAAAAGCCAAAAGAAGTAACAGTTATACATTAAACATATAATAGACAATAGCAGATGAGAACAGACTGGAGAACACTAGAAGTTCACAAAAGGACTAATAAAAAAAAGGACACAAACTGTGTTCAAGATATCAGGAGGAAATAAAAAAATATCCCTTTAAAACAAATCCCTTTATACTTTATGCTTCCAAATCTATGTAGAATGGGTTGTAACACAATCACACAGGAACCCAATGAAATAATTTACCTGGTCCCACCAGCCAATCAGCCCGGCCTTGAGCATGTTTCACAAAAAAAATCTACCAAGGGATTTTTCAATCCTAGGTGGATATATTCCAAGGAATCCAGTCTGCACTTTCAGGGTAGAAATAACGAAAGCAGCTGCCGAAATAATCCCCAGTCATCCATATTTTAGGTCCGCCAGAGAAGGGATCAAATCCAAATCATTTTTTTCCCTTGAAACTTTAAGTCAGAAGTGAAAAAATTTAAACCAAAAAAAGGGCCCATAAAAAAAATCACAAAAATAAAATGAAATCCACGGATGTAATGGCTGGTATTCCAAAGACGGGAATTTTCAGAACCTCGTTGTATGATATTTACACAAGGACCATGGAAATATTTTGTCAAGTTGAAAGATGAATATGTGAGGAAAGATATAAAGTTGTATTAAATAAAAAATCTTAACCATAGAGGGAAAGTAAACTAAGAAGCAATCAGTATATTAATGGTAATTTGACTTCTCGGACAGAAGTTGTTAATGACCTTGGTGTTGCTGGAATTCAGCAGGGTGAGAAAATTAGCAAAGGGTTAATTCTCCTACAGGTGAGAGACAGTTGACCATCCCATCTCTAGTGGTATTACAGCGCCCATAGACCTTCCACTACCTCCTTCCATACAAGGGATAGGTATGGAGAATCTTTCAAAGGATCTGGGAATAATCCATAATATCTTAACCCTATATAGGGAAGAACCAGGTCCCCCATACCAGGCATTGGAATGGTGTCTATGTGCCTACAAAAACACACATCACAGAAACATGCCAGGCGTGGTGATTTTAACCCATCACTAGGGGAGGCTGAAATCCCACAGCCTGCTTCTCTAATCTTTAAGGATCACATCTTTAAAGCCTGTGGCAGTTGCCCCGTTTACCCTCCACCCCCCACCCCCCCACCCCCTTTATCTCTTCTTCTTCTCCCTCCGTGTCTTGGGTGGGGGGGGGTTAGGGGAAAAAAAACAAGTCAGTGTTTCCGGGGCCTAAAGAACTGCAAGATAAGGCCTTCCTCTGCATCCTTAAGTGGAAGGGTGAAGATTGCTGCTATTGCAGCAGCATCACCTGGGTACCAAGTGTCCGGATGCAGGGAGGCAGGAAAAATTGCAAGCAGACAGGGGGAATAAATAGGGTATCTCTCTTTTCCTAATCTTTAAGCAGGGGCTACCTTCCGATAGCTGGTCTGCCTGCTGGGATCCTCTTCTTCGTTATATCTAGCATACTGCAGTAAGCAGGGATGTGATGTAAAATAAAAAGGGAGGGAGAGGAGAGTGATGGGGGAGGGGGAGGAGAGAAACCCAATCCACGTTTCCACACATGCACTTCCCATAACACCCTCTATAGCCTTGAGTTAATGCATGGCTAGGGTTTTTATATAAACAGAATTTACCCCACTATTAATGCCCAAACCTTTCTCTCTCTCTCATTTTTCATTATATTTATTCATCTGACATTCTCAAGCTGTATAATTTTCAAAATAGACAAAAACACGTTGGGGATTTTCACATACAACTGAACTACAACCTACACTATTGTACAAAGTACTGCAGGGCTCGCAAGGCAAAACAACCCATGGTAAGAGCTAGTCCCACAATGATAGTAGCAGCTGATAACAGCACATACCCATCAAAGCATCCTTTTCTCGTGTTTATCAAATAAACGTGAAAATAAGCAGGATCAATCAGATGTATCTAATATACACTAGACAAGTGAAAACACATAACTTATGATTGGTTGCTGCAAGAACGGAACGGCACAGCCAACCAGCGCAGCCCGTTGAAGATTCCTTAAACCTCACTCTTTACTCCAGGAACTTTTCTCGCATGACAACAACTCACCTTTAACGATTACAATCTGAGATTTCCTTCTCAATTATATAAAAAAACAACATTTTGTTATTACCCACGTGTTAATGGGATGAGATCAGTGTAATTAAACTAAATAATAGTATATTAACAATAGGTTAATTATTATCTACAGTGTATATTATTATCTAGCCACGATTGAGGATAATTTATTGTTTGAAAATGTAAGTATCACATCATTTAATGTCACTATCATAGACCACGGACCACATATGATGTTCCCAGCCTTGCACACAGAGGAGCAGCGGACGTAACTACCTGGGGAGCAAGGAAAGCAACCGCAGGGGGTGTCGGGTGGGAGCCAAGGGGGCCCAATCTTCTTATTCTTTCTATGACAGATACAGCTCCTCCAGAAAACCACTGTGGATAAAGAGATGATAGGGGCTCCACCGTAGTTTTGCAGGGGGGGCCCAGTGATTCCTAGTCACCACTGAGCGGGAGGTAGTTTACCACACCACCCAGGCCTTTACTTGGTCAACGATGTCCTTTAATGAGTTACACAAATGACGTAACCAAAGACTACATCTAACCATACATCATTAGGCAATGTTTCCATCACTTGTGTACTATATAGTAATATTACATAAAACGGAAACTATCTTTACCTTATTAGAGGCCATTTCACTGACGGATCGATAGGTTGTATGGTCTCCAACTGATCCAGGCACCAGTCCAACTCTTCCAAAGTCTCTTTGGCTAACTGCTGGGTAAGTTTCCTCTGCACAAAGTAACCAAGAAACACATGAAAAACTAAAATACTTAATAGAATCATGCAGCCACATTACACATGTAACCCTATGTAGGTCCCATTATTTATAGCTAGTGTGCTTTTTATGTGATCAGCTGTCAATGCCCAAAGTCTAATGAGGTCTGTGGGTGATTTACGGCACCGACAACAAATGGCTCGCACTACTACAATTCACATTTGCGATATTTGTGCAATGGAACATTTAGAAGTACAGTATTGTACAGCCAGGACTTATATCCAATTTATTTTCAGCTTTTACAATAGGTTTCCCATTTAATCTACAACAACCAATCAGATGTTGTTTTTGATGAGGTTTACTGAACTCTGATTGGTTGGTGCAGGACAAGTTAACAGAACATCCTACAATTTGTGCCACGTGATAGCATTTTTGGGCTATCTAACTCTATTACATAGCTGGTCTGAACAGTAAATAGAAAGCGTATTCTATAGTTATAGATAGCCACTGGTTGCAGATTTACGTACCATATCTGACCATTCAAAATAAAATATAATTAATATATTTAAAATCTGTATATACCTGCCATTGAAACCATTACATAACATAAGGAGATAACCAGAGCTGCCAGACAGTTGTTACCCAGTGAAGCCCAATATAATGTGGAGCCATTCAGCAACCTGAATCTCTGCCATGTTATTTCTAAAATCCTAATACTGGATGGGGATGAGAATCCCTAAAGTTTTTGTTTTAAGGGAACCTATGTAAACAACAAGTTATGGCTAATGACAAGTCAGTACTACCTGAGAGAGTTGCTTTACAGACTGTTTTGCTGAGGAATTACGGGGAACGTCTGTCAGAGAAACCAAAACAACATGAGTCAAAGATGGTGGACAATCTAGTGAATCAATTAAATTAGCTGCTAAACCCGCTAAAGTCTATAAAAATCAGAAAATATGCTAACAGACAGTAAGGTATGTATACAGCAAGTAGACTCTCTGCAGACGATGGACTAAGAAGGAACTTACTTGTGTTAGGCAGGAGTTGGTGACACTTGGCGAGGATTTGTAAAGTTGTTCCGTACACTACGTCTTTACCACATGCTTCCATGAATCTGGGAAAACTTTACCATGTGTTTAGATGAATCTGGGAAAACTTTACCCCACGTTTCCATGAATCTGGGAAAACTTTACCAAGTGTTTCCATGAATCTGGGAAAACTTTACCACATGCTTCCATGAATCTGGGAAAACTTTACCATGTGTTTCTATGAATCACATAGTACCACACTAGTCGCACATAGTACCACACTAGTCGCACATAGTACCACACTAGTCGCACATAGTACCACACTAGGCGCACATAGTACTACACTAGTCGCACATAGTACCACACTGGCCAACTAAAATTCCAAAAATATTGGTCGGTCGGCCCGAAACGTCTGGCCGAGTGCACACGGGCTTAAGTTTGACTGGGAAGCTGCCATTGCCCGGCCTCATCTGAAGCATATTTTACCCCTGCCATTGGCTACGAAGAGGATCTGGGACAAACCCATGTCAACTCCCCCTGCTGCTGGACCAATCACATCGTCAATCCGGTGTTATAGGAATTTTCATACTCCTTTAAGCAAATCTTGAATTTAACATTAATTTTATGAAGCCCCTATCTAATAAAGGTAAACATAATACACGCAATACGGTATTTCACATTGAAACCATTAACACTAATATATGTAAATGCACCCAGTGATTATTTGTTTACTTTCTATTATTGTAGATCTTCTAGGATTTGGCTACAACTCCATTCTGTACCATACAAACCCCTTATTACTGAGACTCCCTGTCCGTTCCTAATTGGACATCTAAATACAGTCACATCAATGATAAGAAATGGAATTTACTGAACTGGACAGTTTATCATTTGGTTCCACAGAATCCAAGAAGTAAAGATTCCAGACATGGTAGGACCCCCCCAATTCCAGTCCATTCATCCACTCCCTCCCTGGTAACGAAAGGCCCATCACAGATCCTATTAACCATCCATTTACTATCTAGACAAGAATCTTGGTAACAAGACCCACAGGATAATTGTGGCTTATTCACTGCTTGTCCTTCAACACTGGTTGCAAGGGCAGAACAAATGTATTTTAATAGTTGATGGAGAGGGGAAGGGCTTTTTAAATTCAGCCAATGAAGAGCAAATAGTAAGACGTAAATTGGAGGTGGCCCTGCCTTACAGGAATCGACAAGACATAGTATAAATCTATCATTTCATTAGGACCCTGAATAACCCATTGGGTGTCACTGCAGGGAATAGAAAGATATTGAATTTAAATACGAAAGCAGAAAATGCTTTAAACTTCTATAGATTCCCCACATACTAATAACCCGAACTTTAGTTTAACTTTACAAACAGTAAAAATGAATTACAATCTGATAGGGATTCCAGTGCCTCCTAATCTACCCATGAGCCTCTGGACCAGAAAATTCCTGGTTTTACTTTGAAATATCCCCATAAAGCTTGAATGGGGACTGCATCACCACATGTTAAGAATTATAGAATATAATCAGAAAAGAATATAAGAATATTATGGAATAATCAGAAAAGAATATAAGAATATTATGGAATATGAAGAAAAGAATATAAGAATATTATGGAATAATCAGAAAAGAATAAAAGAATATTATGGAATATGAAGAAAAGAATAAAAGAATATTATGGAATATGAAGAAAAGAATATAAGAATATTATGGAATAATCAGAAAAGAATATAAGAATATTATGGAATAATCAGAAAAGAATATAAGAATATTATGGAATATGAAGAAAAGAATATAAGAATATTATGGAATATGAAGAAAAGAATATAAGAATATTATGGAATATGAAGAAAAGAATATAAGAATATTATGGAATATGAAGAAAAGAATATAAAAATATTAAGAATATTATGGAACATGAAGAAGTGGAGTCCATCTTTTTTTAGGCTAGTTTTTTTTGTTTTAAAGTCAGAAATACAGCAGCTGGGGTCCCCATTTTAGTAGAAATTATTTGTAAGATATTTTGTCTTTGTTCTCCTTTAACAATAGATCAGTGTATGGTATAAATGTATATGAATTTCAACTAAATCCCCCTTAATTTGGAACATCAAAAGCCAAAAGAAGTAACAGTTATACATTAAACATATAATAGACCAATAGCAGATGAGAACAGACTGGAGAACACTAGAAGTTCACAAAAAGGACTAATAAAAAAAAGGACACAAACTTGTTTCAAGAATCAGGAGGAAATAAAAAGAAAATATCCCTTTAAAACAAATCCCTTTAATACTTTATGCTTCCAAATCTATGTAGAATGGGTGTAACACAATCACACAGGAACCCAATGACATATTATTTACCTGGTCCCACCAGCCAATCAGCCACGGCCTTGAGCATGTTTCACAAAAAAAATCTACCAAGGGCATTTTTCAATCCTAGGTGGATATATTCCAAGGAATCCAGTCTGCACTTTCAGGGTAGAAATAACGAAAGCAGCTGCCGAAATAATCCCCCAGTCATCCAATATTTTAGGTCCGCCAGAGAAGGGATCAAATCCAAATCATTTTTTTCCCCTTGAAACTTTTAAGTCAGAAGTGAAAAAATTTAAACCAAAAAAAGGGACCATAAAAAAAATCACAAAAATAAAATGAAATCCACGGATGTAATGGCTGGTATTCCAAAAGCCGGGAATTTTCAGAACCTCGTTTGTTATGATATTTACCACAAGGACCATGGAAATATTTTGTCAAGTTGAAAGATGAATTAGGAAAAGATATAAAGTGTAATTAAAATAAAAATCTTAACCATAGAGGGAAAGTAAACCTAAGAAGCAATCAGTATATTAATGGTAATTTGACTTCTCGGACAGAAGTTGTTAATGACCTTGGTGTTGCTGGAAATTCAGCAGGGTGAGAAAATTAGCAAAGGGTTAATTCTCTACACAGGTGAGAGACAGTTGACCATCCCATCTCTAGGTATTACAGCGCCCATAGACCTTCCACTACCTCCTTCCATACAAGGGATAGGTTATGGAGAATCTTTCAAAGGATCCTGGGAAATAATTCCTATAATATCTCTAACCCTATATAGGGAAGAACCAGGTCCCCCATACCAGGCATTGGAATGGTGTCTATGTGCCTACAAAACACACATCACAGAAACATAGCCAGGCCGGTGATTTTAACCCATCACTAGGGGAGGCTGAAATCCCACAGCCTGCTTCTCTAAATCTTTAAGGATCACATCTTTAAAGCCTGTGGCAGTTGCCCCGTTTACCCTCCCACCCCCCACCCCCCCACCCCCTTTATCTTCTTCTTCTTCTCCCTCCGTGTCTTGGTGTGGGGGGGTTAGGGGGAAAAAAACAAGTCAGTGTTCCGGTGGGCCTAAAGAACTGCAAGATAAGGCCTTCCTCTGCATCCTTAAGTGGAAGGGTGAAGATTGCATGCTATTGCAGCAGCATCACCTGGGTACCAAAGTGTCCGGATGCAGGGAGGCAGGAAAAATTGCAAGCAGACAGGATGGAATAAATAGGGTATCTCTCTTTTCCTAATCTTTAAGCCAGGGCTACCTTCCCGATAGCTGTCTGCCTGCTGGGATCCTCTTCTTCGTTATATCTAGCATACTGCAGTAAGCAGGGATGTGATGTAAAATAAAAAGGGAGGGGAGAGGAGAGTGATGGGGGAGGGAGGGAGGAGAGAAACACCATCCACGTTTCCACACATGCACTTCCCATAACACCCTCATATAGCCTTGAGTTAATGCATGGCTAGGGTTTTTATATAAACAGAATTTACCCACTATTACTGCCCAAACCTTTCTCTCTCTCTCATTTCTTTCATTATATTTATTCATCTGACATTCTCAAGCTGTATAATTTCAAAAATAGACAAACACGTTGGGGATTTTCACATACAACTGAACTACAACCTGACACTATTGTACAAAGTACTGCAGGGCTCGCAAGGCAAAACCAACCAATGGTAAGAGCTCAGTCCCACAATGATATGTAGCAGCTGATAACAGCACATAACCATCAAAGCATCCTTTTCTCGTGTTTATCAAATAAAACGTGGAAAATAAGCAGGATCCAATCAGATGTTATCTAACTACACTAGACAAGTAGAAACATAACTTATGATTGGTTGCTGCAAAAGAACGGCACAGCCAACCAGCGCAGCCCGTTGAAGATTCCTTAAACCTCAATCTTTACTCCAGGAACTTTTCTCGCATGACAACAATCACCTTTACCAGTTACAATCTGAGATTTCCTTTCTCAATTATAAAAAAACAACATTTTGTTATTACCCACGTGTATAATGGGATGAGATCAGTGTAATTAAATAATAATAGTATAATTAACAATAGGTTAATTATTATCTACAGTGTATATTATTATCTAGCCACGATTGAGGATAATTTATTTGTGAAAATGTAAAGTATCACATCATTTAATGTCACTATCATAGACCACGGACCACATATGATGTTCCCAGCCTTGCACACAGCAGGAGCAGGGACGTAACTACCTGGGGAGCAGGGAAAGCAACCGCAGGGGGTGTCGGGTGGGAGCCAAGGGGGCCCAATCTTCTTATTCTTTCTATGACAGATACAGCCTCCTCCCAGAAAACCACTGTGGATAAAGGACTGATAGGGGCTCCACCGTAGTTTTGCAGGGGGGCCCAGTGATTCCTAGTTCACCACTGAGCGGGAGGTACGTTTACCACACACCCAGGCCTTTACTTGGTCAACGATGTCCTTTAATGAGTTACACAAATGACGTAACCAAAGACTACATCTAACCAATCACATCATTAGGCAATGTTTCCATCACTTGTGTACTATATAGTAATATTACATAAAACGGAAACTATCTTTACCTTATTAGAGGCCATTTCACTGACGGATCGATAGGTTTGTATGGTCTCCAACTGATCCAGGCACCAGTCCAACTCTTCCAAAGTCTCTTTGGCTAACTGCTGGTAAGTTTCCTCTGCAAAAGTAACCAAGAAACACATGAAAAACTAAAATACTTTAATAGAATCATGCAGCCATCCATTACAATGTAACCCTATGTAGGTCCCATTATTTATAGCTACGTTTGCTTTTTATGTAGATCAGCTGTCAATGCCCAAAGTCTAATGAGGTCTGTGGGTGATTTACGGCACCGACCAACAAATGGCTCGCACTACTACAATTCACATTTGCGAATATTTGTGCAATGGAACAATTTAGAAATGTACAGTATTGTACAGCCAGGACTTTATATCCAATTTATTTTCAGCTTTTACAATAGGTTTCCCATTTAATCTACAACAACCAATCAGATGTTGTTTTTGATGAGTTTACTGAACATCTGATTGGTTGGTGCAGGACAAGTTAACAGAACATCCTAACTTTGTGCCACGTGATAGCATTTTTGGGCTATCTAACTACTTATACATAGCTTGGTCTGTAACAGTAAATAGAAGAGCGTATATCTATAGTTATAGATAGCCACTGGTTGCAGATTTCTACGTACCATATCTGACCATTCAAAAATAAAATATAATTAAATATTATTTAAAATCTGTTATACTACCTGTCATTGAAACCATTACATAACATAAGGCTAGATAACCAGAGCTGCCAGACAGTTGTTACCCAGTGAAGCCCAATATAATGTGGCAGCCATTCAGCAACCTGAATCTCTGCCATGTTATTTCTAAAATCCTAATACTGGATGGGGATGAGAATCCCTAAAGTTTTTGTTTTTAAGGGAACCTATGTAAACAAACAAGTTATGGCTAATGACAAGTCAGTACTCACCTGAGAGAGTTGCTTTACAGACTGTTTGCTGAGGAATTACTGGGGAACGTCTGTCAGAGAAACCAAAACATACATGAGTACATAAGATGGTGGACAATCTAGTGAATCAATTAAATTAGCTGCTAAACCCGCTAAAGTTCTATAAAAATCAGAAAATATGCTACACAGACAGTAAGGTATGTATACAGCAAGGTAGACTCTCTGCAGAGATGGACTAAGAAGGAACTTACTTGTTGGTAGGAGTGGTGACATTGGCGAGGATTGTAAAGTTGTTCCGTACACTACGTAGGCTGGCAAGCACCTGGCAAGGAAGATAAAATTCATCATATGGAGGGTTTTGTAAAGTTTATGTTTTTAAAATACCAGCAAATTATTTATTTACTTCAGGTCTGAAAAAAAACCAATTATGAACTTCAGTACCACCACAAACACAATTCAGTATCACCACAAATCTCCTTCAGTACCACCACAAACCTAATTCAGTACCACCACAAACCTAATTCAGTACCACCACCACAAACCTAATTCAGTACCACCACAAACACAATTCAGTACCACCACAAACACCAATTCAGTACCACACAAACACAATTCAGTACCACCACAAACACAATTCAGTACCACCACAAACACAATCATGTACCACCACAAACACAATTCAGTACCACCACAAACCTAATTCAGTAACCACCCCAACCTAATCATCCACCACAACATAATCAGTATCACCACAAACACAATTCAGTACCACCCAAAAACATTCAGTACCACCACAAACAACAATTCATTACCAACCACAAACACAAATTCAGTACCACCATAAACATAATCAGTACCACCACAAAACTAATTCTACCACACAAACACAATTCAGTATCCACCACAACCAAACAATTCGTACTATCATCACAAACATAATTCAGTACCAACCACAAATATAATTCAGTACCACCACAAACACAATTCAGTACCACCATAACCTAATTCAGTACAACCACAAAAAGAATTCAGTACCACCACAAACAAAATCAGTACCACCACAACCTAATTCAGTACCACCACAAACACAATTCAGTACCACCACAAACACAATTCAGTACTATCACAAACACAATTCAGTACACCACAAATATAATTCAGACCACCACAACCTAATTCAGTACCACCACAAACACAATTCAGTACCACCACAAACCTAATTCAGTACCACCACAACAGAATTCAGTACCACCACAAACACAATTCAGTACCACCACAAACCTATTCAGATCAGCACAAACACAATTCAGTACTACCACAACACAATTCAGTACCACCACAAACCTAATTCAGTACCACCACAAACACAATTCAGTACCACCACAAACCTAATTCATACCACCACAAACAGAATTCAGTACCACCACAAACAAATTCAGTACCACCACAAACCTAATTCAGTGCCACCACAAAAACACAATTCAGTATCACCACAAACACAATTCAGTAACACCACAAACCTAATTCAGTATCAGCACAAACACCATTCAGTACTACCACAAACACAATTCGTACCACCACAAACACCATTCACACACAAACACAATTCAGTACCACCATAAACCTAATTCAGTACCACCACAAACCTAATTCAGTACCACCACAAACACAATTCAGTATCACCAACACAATTCAGTACTATCACAAACATATTCAGTACCACCACAAATATAATTCAGTTACCACCACAAACACAATTCAGTACAACACCATAAACCAATTCAGTACCACCACAAACAGAATTCAGTACCACCACAAACAAAATTCAGTACCACCAAAAACAATCAGTACCACCACAAACACAATTCAGTACCACCACAAAAACAATTCAGTACCACCACAAACACAATTCAGTACTATCACAAAATAATTAGTACCACCACAAATATAATTCAGTACCACCACAAACCTAATTCAGTACCACACAAACACAATTCAGTACCACCACAAACCTAATTCAGTACCCCCACAAACAGAATTCAGTACACACCACAAACACAATTCAGTACCACCCACAAACCTAATTCAGTATCAGCACAAACACAATTCAGTACTACCACAAACACAATTCAGTACCACCACAAACACAATTCAGTACCACCACAAACACAATTCAGTACCACATAAACCTAATCAGTACCACAACAAACATAATTCAGTACCACCACAAACAAAATTCAGTACCACACAAACCTAATTCAGTGCCACCACAAAACCTAATTCAGTATCACCACAACACAATTCAGTACCACCACAAACCTAATTCAGTATCAGCACAAACACAATTCAGTACTACCACAAACACAAATTCAGTACCACCACAAACCTAATTCAGTACCACCACAAACACAATTCAGTACCACCATAAACCTAATTCAGTACCACCACAAACAGAATTCAGTACCACCACAAACAATCAGTACCACCACAAACCTAATTCAGTGCCACCACAAACACAATTCAGTATCACCCACAAACACAATTCAGTACTATCACAAACATAATTCAGTACCACCACAAATTAATTCAGTACCACCCACAAACACAATTCAGTACCACCACAAACCTATTCAGTACCACCACAAACAGAATTCAGTACCACCACAAACAAAATTCGTACAGTACCACCACAAACCTAATTCAGTACCACCACAAACACATTCAGTACCACCACAAACACAATTCAGTACTATCACAAACATAATCAGTCACCACAAAATAATTCAGTACCACCACAAAAACATTCGTAACACCACAAACACAATTCAGTACCACCACAAACACAATTCAGTACCACCACAAACATAATTCAGTACCACCCAAATATAACTTCAGTACCACCACAAACCTAATTCAGTACCACCACAAAAACACAATTCAGTACCACCACAAACACAATTCAGTACCACCACAAACATAATTCAGTACCACCACAAACATAATTCAGTACCCACACAAAACACAATCAGTACCACCACAAACACAATTCAGTACCACCACAAACATAATTCAGTACCACCACAAACTTAATACAGTCCACCACAAACACAAAAACACAATTCGGTACTACACCCACGAACACAATTCAGTAATACCACGAACACAATTCAGTACCACCACAAACCTAATTCAGTACCACCACAAACCTAATTCAGCACCAGCACAAACCTAATTCAGTACCACCACAAATCTCCTTCGGTACCACCACAAACCTAATTCAGCACCACCACAAATCTAATACAGTACCACCACAAACCTAATTCAGTACTACCAAAAATCTCCTTCAGTGCCACAAAAACTCTAATTACGTACCACCACTACATACAATCCTAAATCTCCTTTAGTACTACCAAAAACCTAATTCAGTACCACTTCAAATCTCCTTCAGTGCCACCACACACTTTATTTAGTACCAACACAAATCTCCTTCAATACCACCACAAATATCTTTCAGTGCCACCAAAAATATAATTTAGTACCACCACATATGTCCTTCAGTGCAACCACAAACATAATTTAGTACCATCACAAATCTCCTTCAGTACCACCGCAAATCTCCTTCAGGGCCACCACAAACCTAATTCAGTACCACCACACATTTCCTTCACTGCCACCACAAACCTAATTCAGTACCATAAATCTAATTCAGTACCACCACAAACCTTATTTAGTACCACCACAAATCCCTTTTGTGCTACCACAAGTCTCCTTCCTTACCACCACAAATTTCTTTTAGTACCAAGACAAATCTACTTCAGTACGACCACAAACCTAATTCAGTACCACCACAAACCAAACTCAGTACCAGCACCAATCTTTTTCAATACCATCACAAACCTAATTCAGTACCACCACAAATCTCCTTCAGTGCCACCACAAACCTAATTCAGTACCACCACATATCTACTTCAGTACCACCACAAACCTAATTCAGTACCACCACAAATCTCCTTCAGTACCACCACAAATATCCTTTAGTGCCACCACAAACCTAATTCAGTACCACCACACATTTCCTTCTGTAACCCAAAAAGCTTCTTTAAGCACAACAAAAGTTATTTCAGTACAAACTTCATTTAATATTATAAAACCTCTTCGGTAACCACCTTGATACTCTTTCAGTTCCACAAAACCCCTTTCAGTACCACCACAAACTCCTTTCTCTACCACCAGAATCTCATTCAGTACCTTCAAACCAGAGAATCATCCCTACAACAAGACTTTTGATTAAAAAAGAAAAATCCTTTATCACATTACCCATTTCATTCAATATTGTAAAACACATCCCTCGTCAGCATCCCATAATAATATTCCTCCACTGTGATGTACACTTCCTCTTCATTAAAATAAAATCTTTCTCTAAAGGGGTGAATCTGGCCTATTTACAACGACCGATTAACCAATTAAACACATTGCTCCTATTATTTGCTTCCTAGTAAGACTGACCCTTTAACCAACAAACACATGACTGCCATTAGGTCACTTTGTCCCCTTTACTGACCTTTTAACCAATTAATTATCTCACCATCATTAAAACCAATGTTACTTTATTTACAGAGAGACTGATATATTATCCCATGAAAACATAACTATAATTAGGATTCTATGATCTCCGATACAAAAGAGACCCTTTAACTAATTGCAGGCATCACTCCCATCAAGCCATTAATCTCCTGTCAGATGGATCAATTAACCCAGTAAACATGGCATTGTTTTAAGATAACTTGTCCCCATAAAGCTGGGTACACACAGTAACGATAAAGCCCCGATACCGTCGGATCCGATGGTATCGGGGCTTTATTGTTATGTGTTTGCGCTCGTTTCCCGAACGAGCGCGCGGCTGCCGAACGATCGGGTCGGCCGTACGCTCGTTCGGGAAAGGCCGAAAATTTCCATCGGCCGCGCTAGACTCCCTATAGAGGAGTCTAGCGCGGCCGATGGAAACACACAGTCCCGAGCGTTCTCCTTATGAAGTTCATAGGGACTGTGTGTATGCAGATCTTTGAAAGATGGCAGACAGGATCTTGCAGATCATCGGTCATCTTTCACTGATCTGTGCTGTGTGTACCTAGCTTTAGACTGACACTGTGAATTACCATTGCAACCATTACTGGGTCCGTCAAGGTACAGTAAATAGTTTTAGATAAGGGTTTCAGGACTTCCAGCAATCTCAAGCAGATTTCATCTTAAAATATTTTCGAGATTGTACAGCCATGGTAGGGATTGGCAGAATCTTTCGATATCAAACAGAAGGGTGAACTTGAATTGAATTTTTTAAAATGTGGTCACAGAGATTGAATTGATCAATGCTATTGATCCTTGTATGGCTAGCCGGAGTTTGGTCTTCACGGTAAAAGGACCAGTCACAGCTGCCATATACATGCTAATTTTTGACCATCTGTCATTAACCTTCCGATAACCACCGCAAAGCCACGATCAACCTGCATAATTGCATTCAGCCAATCATTGAGTGCGTGCAGTCTTTTTCAATTTGCTCAAAAAATAGTCGTCTCTTTTAGCTTTAAATGCGTAAGTTGCAGTGCTATCTGAATACCAATGGATGTCAGCATCATAAATATCCAGGTAGAATCTGCTGGAGTACAACGATGACCTTTGTTACTTGTCTTTAGAATTTCTGTTTGCAGATCCAGTGGAACTTGGAGTGTCATCAACAGAGTTGTTGAGTTTTAATTTGCCCTTTATAAAATGCGAGACGGCAGGGTGGTTATTCATACTTGGGTACCCTAAAAACTATTCGGTTCAGTTAAAATACATAAATACAATTAGAGAACAACAGGATTGTTTATCCACAAGGACTTACGCCCACACAGAGAGCGCTACACTGTCAGGTTTGAAAAGAATTGTCCTCAGATCCAAAGTCGGAAGCTAGAGAGGAAATATTTATATTTTTCGATGTAACTCATCATTAAGATATACATGTTTGAATTTCATAAAATTTCTCGCTTCCCCCTCTCCCTTTAGTACAAGGAGATAAACAGAATCTGATTGGAGGAATTCTCTCCCCCCCCCCCCCCCCCGTGTGAATTCCACTAAGCATGTCTGAGATCACTGAGCTAGGGGAGGGGGCAGTGACTGCAGGAATTTCTGTAAGTATGGTTGTTAACACAATCAAACATGGATTGATGGAAATCTTTCAATTCTCGTCCGCCCCAATCGACTAGCTTGACCAATCAAGGTTCAATCAATTCTACGCTTGATATCAATCACTTTCTTAGAAACATTCACAAATGTTTTAAAAATACAACCAGAACCCCCTACTTTGGCAATACACATGGGCTGACAAAGTAGTATGAAGTTGACCCTTATTCAGTAACGCGGTTCATAGCCTCAGATCACTTGGAATGGGTATTATTCTGCAGGTGAACTTATGTGGGGGGTCATCCACAACCAGGCTTTTACCTTCAGTAGCTGATTTTACAACATGTTTGAACAGCCAAATCTAAATTACAACCCTGTCTATTACGTCCTTAAAGTCTAATAGCCTGTACCGTCTGGCAAAAACCAATAGTAATGTTGTTTTAAGAACAATGCAACTTGCTCCACTCAGTCCTGTGCTCTATTCCTGTTCATGTTGGTTCCATTACTTATTCAAGCGCTGTATTTACAAAGCGAACACCACTACAGCAAAAGCAATTTGTCCAACGTCAGAGCCTCCAGCCCAAACAAAAGATTCCCAACAGCGCATAAGCTCAAAATCCCAAGAAGATTCCTATGCCAGACACGGACTTAGTTATATATGGACAAGCTTAAAACTAGTAAATGGATTTACGAACCCCACCCGTGATTCATTTCCAGCAGCACAAACATAGGGATGTCATTAACTACCACAGCACAACCATAGCGATGTAATAACGACCCAGTACAACCATTGATGTCATTAACTACCCACAGCACAACATAGTGATGTCATTAATACCCACAGCACAACCATAGCGATGTCATTAACTACCCACAGCATAAACCATAGCGATGTCCATTTACTACCCACAGCATAACCATAGCGTTGTCATTAAACTACCCACAGCATAGCCATTGCGATGTCATTAACTACCCACAGCACAAACATAGTGTGTCATTAATAACCTACAGCACAAAAAAAGTGATGTTATTAACTACCCACCAAAGCACAAACAAAGTGATGTAATGTACTACCCACAGCACAAACTATAGTGATGTCACCCATAGCACAACCAAAGTGATGTCATTACTTACCCACAGTAAACCATAGCGATGTCATTAAACTACCCACAGCACAAACATAGTGATGTCATTAACTACCCAAAGCAATTTTTGTGTTGTAAGAATTAGAATTCTCATACCTGAGCAAAGGGCGTAACAATAGGTCCTCGGCATGTCTGGAAGGTGAAATAAACCAAATACTAATGTAATATCATCAGATTGGTAATAAACAGGCAATTTAGTCATAAAACAGCGGTTTTGTGTTGTTCATGACCAAATGTTACCAAGATGATGGTGTACAACATCATGAACAAGGCAGTAGGTGGCAGTGGTAAGAGGGAAGGTAGGTTAATAGATTAGGTTATTGACCTGATGTCTCCTTGTACATGTCAGGTTGAGTTTTTTACCCAATCATTTATTTTCAGGTAAAGGAGAACAAACACTAGAAAATGTACCATCCCCACTATTAGCATCATTTAACCACATTAAAAGTTCAGGACAAATCACATGATCCAGCATGTGTTCCAGTGTCAGGTACAGCCCCATAGCCCATGCATATTGCCCCGGCCCCATCCAGTAAAGTGCTCTGTCACTGAGTAGATAGAACGTTGTCATGACCTCCTGCCCAGGAGTACATGTAGTAAGTAGCAAGTGTATAAGGAATTAGTGCTCGTTCATACTAGAGCGCGTTTTGGTGTATTTTACATCTCACCAAAACATGGTGCACATAGAAATGAATGGCCATTCACATTAAAGCGCTGTGTGTGATGTAGTTCAATGCACTGCATGCTACAATTTGGAGCGTTAACGCACAGCATCAAGTTGAAAATAATGGCAGGCGTTGTGCATTAAGGGCGATGTTCCTCTGGCGCTCTAGTGTGAACGAACCCTGAGAAGTTAATAATTCGTAAAAGTACACAATCAAAATAATTAGAATCATTACAGTGACCCCCGTATTTTGCACTTACGCCTCGCTGGTGACAGAGGAATTCCGAGACATGGTTTTGGGGACATGTCATAGTCGGCTGTCTGATCGATACAGGAACGATTCCCTCCTCTGGCTCTGTGGAAAGCGGGGTGGAGCACCAGCCCTGGACTCGCCTGCGAATCGATCGGGCCTGCGGCTGGAGAAGGTCCATTTTCCACATCGAAGCTGCAGAAGATACAAAAGAAAGGCGACTTGCTCGTTCCATTCTATGGAGAGTTTTGTACAAAGAAATGACATATATACAGGGAGATTCAATAAAGTTCTTATCGTTCAGAATGGTGCTAATTTTGCCCCAACCAATCAGAAATTATGTATAAATTTGAAAGCAACATCTGATTGGTGGGGCCAAATTAGCACCATTTAACGATAAGAACTTTTATTGAATAACCCTGTAAATTTGCAATTTTTAAAAAAAAAAAACCATGATAAAATTGCACAATTGCTTTTTAACAGTCAAGACTCCCACGCAGTTAATCTGGGAATTAAACACACACAGTTTAGATCAGATGACAAGTAAACGCGGTCATAATAAATGTGGGTACCACCGCACACAGCCTATTGAAAACCATGCAATCACGGTCTGATCAATTGTTGTCCAATATGGACGAAAATTCAACCACATCGATCAGTTGGTCACTGTGAAAATTTCCTATTTCTTGGATTAGTGGGCAATGCTTATAGTTATAGTTAGAAACCTGAGATGTAAGACTAACCTAAAATGTGTCTGCTGTTCTATTTCTGCTCCTGATTCTTACATTTAGCAGCTGTGATGCCCTAAAAAGGCTCTATTTCACGTTATGTCGGTGGATGGCTTTTTGCTCCTTTAAGCCCGCCTCACCTTAAAACTGTATGTTGTTCGGCTGATTTTCGAGATGGAGAGACACATTTAGGTCACAATAGTTAATTATATTTAGATTTTGCTCTTTCCTTTAACTGTAATAGATGAGTGGATGTAAGAAGTGTCTGTTTAGACAGAAAGTTAAGACAGGGGAGCCAGTCAGCCTTAAAATTCCAGCAGTGAGCTAGACCAGGACTCTCTAATAGAGAACTTTAGGCAAAGAGACAGGACTTTTAGTCAAGTAGTGGAATGAACTATGATGTATTCAGGCAGGTACAGAGAGACAGGCAGGAAATCTTTCATCTCAATCAATGGCCTGAAGAAGACACACTAATGGCAGGGTTGGCTTTACTCAAACACTGGAATAGCACCATCGAGCGTGGCAAAGGAAGTCTTCAATTAAATCAGGGTCAGACCAGAGAAGTTAGACAACAGATTACAGGGGTGGCAAAGGGAGTCATTCAGTTTACGTACATGGTTGGATTAGGACATTCTAATGATGATTCATAGAGCAAAGGGAAAACAAGTATTTAAAAGGAAGTCCCCCCCAACTGAAAAAGATTTACTAAATCACATCCCAAACCCCGAAAACTGGCTATAGTTGAAATCTGAGAGATGTAAGACTAACAGAACAAATCCTGTACCCCTCTTTTTGCTTCCAGTTTAAATGCATTTCATAGCTGTCTTCTCTGATCACGTTCGAGCTCATATGAGAAGAAACCCTTTGAGAGACAGAGGCAAGGGGAAAGCATCATTTTGCGCATAAGGGCTTTCTGACTATTGTACTTTTGGGATTTAGCAGGTGATTTACCTATATATAAACAGGGAGATGTAATAAAGGTTTTTATTGTTAAAAATGGTGTTATAGATGTTATTTAGCACCATTTTAACGATAAAAAACTTTTATTACATCTCCTGTATATATTATATAATATACCGGTATATTATATATTATATTCAGGGAGATTCAATAAAAGTTCTTATCGTTAAAATGGAACTAATTTTGCCCCACCAATCAGATCTATTTAACATTTGAAAGTTAACATGATGTGGTTGGGGCAAAATAGCACCATTTTAAAGGATAAGAACTTTATTAAATAACCCTGATAGTATATATATAGTGTTATTATATAATATATATTGTATAGTGCATATTATATATTACAATATATAATATCACTACTATAAAATACACTATATACTATATACTGAGCTTCCTGATTTCCACAATACAGAAGATTACCACCCAAGTTATTCCTTGGCACAGAGGCGAAATGTATTTATTTCCGGTATGTGAAGGATGAAAACCTTTCTCTAAACCCCTGGGATAGGGACCACGTCTAGAGAGAGGGCGTCACACAGAGTTAAGGCAGATTTCCACAATGCAGTATTAAAGCACATCTGGAGCTGAGAGATGACATCAGCCAAGCAGCTGTGGTAGGGAGAATTCACTGGGGTGGGTGAGGCAGGAACAAAATGGGGTGGGAGGGGTGAGAAATAACGAAACAGGGAAGTATTTTATGGGACAGGTAACGTTCAATACTGACATTAAATACCATTTAATACATCAGGTCACACCATGGGTTTTAACATGTGATGGCTCCTTTCATAGTGTAGGTCAGACATGTTGCTGTATGTGATATCCCAAAATAGACTTGTAGTGAATTTAAACTGATTGACAATATTGGTTAGGAAATGGGATGGCAGAGTGATTGGTGAACTAGCTGGCAGGCTGATGGTGGACTGGCTGGCAGGATGAGGTGAACTGCTGGCAGGCTGACTGGTGGACTGGCTGGCAGGATGACTGGTGGCTGGCTGGGCAGGCTGGACTGGTGGACTGACTGGCAGGCTGACTGGGGAACTAGCTGGCAGTGACTGGTGACTGGGGGCAGGGAATGTGGGGACTGGCTGGCAGGATGACTGGTGTACTGGCTGGCAGGGATGACTGGTGGACTGGCTGCCGGATGACTGGTGTACTGGATGGCGGCTGACGGACTGACTGGCGGTGACTGGTGAACTAGCTGGCGGGACTGGGGACTGGTGGCAGGGATGGTGAACTAGCTGGCAGGCTGACTGGTGACTGGCTGGCAGGTGGACTGGTGGCTGGCTGGCAGGATGACTGGGTGACTGGCTGAGGTGACGGTGGAGGGCTGGCAGGATGAGTGATGTACTGGCTGGCCGGCTGACTGGTGGACTGGCTGGCAGGATGACTGGTGGACTGGCTGGCAGGCGGACTGGTGGACTGACTGGCAGGCTGACTGGTGAACTAGCTGGCAGGCTGACTGGTGGACTGGCTGGCAGGCTGACTGGGGACGGCTGGCAGGCTGGAGGTGGACTGGCTGGCGGATGACTGTGGAATGGCTGGTAGGCTGACTGGTGTACTTGCTGGTGGAGGGGCTATCGGAATTCACACACACAAGCATTACACAGCATTATCTGTTTGTTCCCTCTTACTCCGACTCTCAGCTTTACCCAACATGACAAATGGCTGCTGTTGTGCCTGTTTATATTGAGGGGTAACAGGGTCTGGAACATTGTTGACTTTGTCGCCCTGCAGACCAGATATTAAGGGTCATTTAGGGAATTATAAAAACACAATAACTTCTGCATGTGACCTTTCCCAAGTTATACAGTAGCGATAAGGATCAACTGAATGGCTGAGTTAGACATGTCTGTAAGTTGGACTTGAGCTTGTATTGGCCAAATATCAAAATATGTTTTAAACCCCGATAAGATCTGCAGATGAACAATTCCAAGGAACCTACACCCGATTGGGATGGCACAGGAACCCTGAGAAGGGTACACATGAGCAGATGCTTCGTCCCGACCGTCCGTTCGGCACTTCTGATGGTCGGCAGGACAAGGACTGTCGGTTGCGGCAAAAGTAGCTGGCGGGCGACATTCGCCATGACCGGGCGTGCTGTCCATAGGGACCACACCATTGGCATTTTTCAAACACATCGCTCGCCATTCCTACGATTCAGTTGAACGAACACAGTGGACTTCGGCGCGGCCAGCCGAAAACCATGCAGTTTTTTTTGGCCCGATCGACGTATCTACTGCAATGAAAATAAACTGAATGAACCTATGAAGGATCCCCTTCCAAAGCCTGAACATTTTGATGTGGAATGTATCTTCGTTCCTATCAGGCAGGGAAAACACTGGATCTCATTAGCACAGCTACACAGCCAGAATATCAAACCGCATATCTCCAGCATGCTCCAAACTCTCCCTACCCACAGAGTAAACAAATGCTGCTGTTTGTGATTGGTCACCTGTGTCCTTTCTTAGAAATGAATGAGTTGGTATGGTGTTTAGGGATCTCATTGTCAGTGAGAGCTGAAGGCGTGTCACACACGTGTATCTTGAGCCTTGTAAAATATCCGTGTGAATTTCCAGGCCAAGCCGTTTTAGGGTTAACGTGTTGCTGTGCTGACAAGGCAGTAACATGGGACGTACTAGATACAGGGTAAAACCAGACACATGGGCGTGCGTCAGACTGCAGGGATCTTTTTCCTACCTCTCAGTGACATAAGAAAATGACCTAAGTAATAGGTTTTCAGGCTGCCCTGTAGAGAGCTCACAGGCTTCCCCTAATCCACATGTACAAACCGCGGAGGTACAGAGTCCACATCTTTTAATGACACCAAGCGGCAGTTATAGGCTCACTGGGGTGCTGGGCTAGTACTGGGTAATTGGGTGATATTGGGTATAACCCAGTGGGTTTGGGTAGGCTGTTTGTTCACACTATGTGCTGTGGTAGAGCGCATGCATTAGATCTATTAAATCGATAGCACGGTAAAAAACTGATAGTGTGAGCGCAGTGCATGCTGAACTGAAAGGCTGACCTAGCAGGCTGGTACATGCAAGTCTGCCCACTGGTACATGCACAGTCACAGTGCGACCTGGTCGGTACCATAATTTTGACCACATGTGACTGGTACATAAATTTTGCCCACTGTGACTGGTTTATGCAAGTTGCCCACCTGTGACTGGTACATGCAAGTTTGCCCACTGTGAGCTGGCCACATACAAGTTTACCATTGTCACTGGCAAATACAAGTTTACACATGTCACTGTGACTGGTACATACAAGTTTGCCCACTGTGAGAAACGGAAAGGTGGACGCATTTCGCAGTTGCTGATATTGCGGTCGCCTCCTCTAAGTGGCAGGAGTGCCTCCTGAGCTAAAAAGCTCCGTGTGCCTCCTGGGAGAGGGGGCCCGTCCCTACTGCTCATATGTAGCCTTACCTGTAAGTTCTGTTCTAGTGCTATGATACACAACAATACACATTCATTACTATACAAGTCCTTCCTGACTCCTGTTTGTTGTAGGAATCACCTGCCCAGTGTAACCTGTTACTGTCCCAATCCATGGTTCCACCTATATGAGAAATTCAGGAATGTACGCAAACAACTGCCAGAAACCACCAGATTGGACGCGCCTTCTGCCTCCCCCAAATGGAACCCAAACAAAAGATCTTTAGAAGGACACACTACCAGTTCCAAGCCAAAACAGCAGCCTGTGTCTGTCTACAAGGTCTACGTTAGTTTACTGGTCCGTGGTTGTGTGTTGTGTTGTGTTATTAACCTTCTATGTTGTTACGTAGGGGGATTGTGTTCATTCACCTGTCCCAGTATTTGTTCATTGGGGTAGGTTTGCAGACCTGAGACCTCCACCTTTTCTAGTACATTGGGTGAAAATTGTTACTATTTTATTATTGAGGATTTATATAGCACCAACATCTCAGTAGTGCTTTACATTACATGTATACATTCACATCAGGTCCTCCACGAAGAGCTTACAATCTAAGGACATTTGTTTGACACATACAACCTATCAGTATGTCTTTTGATTGTGGGGGAAATCGGAGTGCCGGAGGAAACACAAGCAAGCACGGGGAGGAACATACCAACTCCTTGCAGATAAAAAGGTACACATCGAGTGGTTGAGGCATATCATTAGAAAGGTAAATTTGTTATTGTATTTGTTTTCTTAGTAATCAGAGTGTTGATCCTCCTTTCTTTGTATTGCCTGTTAAATGCATTTCTCCTTATTCAATAATTATGTATACAGGACAGGGGTCCTATCTCCCGCCATTATCCCTCTCTGTATATGAGAACACTAAGTGCAGTGCAGGATTCAGCTGCCAATAAGTACAGTAATGTTCAGTTGTATTCCCTGCGTTCTCTACCCTCCCTACTGTTAACAGTCAATGTTTATTGCCAAACGTCCTCTGCTGCCATTGATTCATGATATCATGAGATGTTAATAATTGTTTGTGCAGCCCTAGAAAGACACAGTCATTAAACAACCAGAGAAGAACGAAATCCTCAACATTCATCACTACAAGACTAAACCACTTCTAAGGAGAGGTTCCCTATATCCACAAACCCTGTCATTTTCACCGTCATCACCCCAGACTGGTGAAATGGTAGGGACTAATGGCCTCGTGATAATTCTATTGGACTGGAATAGGATCCAGTATTCTTGTTTGTGACATTCCCTCATCGTCTCCTTGTCACGCTATAACCTGCCAACCCCTGCTAACCCCTACAGGATCATCTTGCTGTGACTATCAGTGGGATCCCCTATGGTGTCTCCACACTCTGGGTGATATTATGATACCACGTGCCATGTTCTGAAATGGCGTTCTCTCTGTGTCACTATGTGATCCTTCTATATAACATGTGGAAGTCTCATAGGGGAGTTCAAGACAATCAACTTAATTAACTTAAGTCCCTCCCACTGCCTGTGGGGTAATGTGCCCCTTGCTTTTCTAAATATTTCTAAACAAAGATAAACTTGACGTAAACTAGAAGGAAAATCTTTTAGTATAGTAAGTCCAAAATGTCTTTTCACTTTCATTACCCTACACCTATTCAGCCCAAGGAAATACAGAGTAGCCTATAGAAAGCTTCTCTCCACCCAGAAAGCATACTGGGCGTGTCTTTGTCAGCGGCTAGGGTAGGGGGCTGTTTACCCACCTGTGTCTCTGGTTAGGTTAGTGGCTCACCTTTTAATCTGAAGTGAGCGAGCTAGTAAGTCACGAAAAGTGCTTTAGGATAAACGACTCAATTGTTCATTTCCTAAGCAAGGATTTCCTCAATTCAGTCACCACATGGCAAAGCCAATGCTGGTATTGAAACCGCTACATTACTGGTTAACTATACAAGTAGAAGGAGAGATCTAGTTAGAAGCCATTATCGTAGATTAAAATCTAAGAAAATACCAATAAGCTTTCCTTATGGCTATGGAGAAATTTTGGTATGGAGAATATTTTACAATGAAAAAATGCTGGGGTCATAAAATACGACCGTTATCAGTCACATCCCACTGTGGCGTTAAAATAGGTTGCTGCATTACAAATAGCGTTACAGCTGTAAAATACCGACACAAAACATTATACCAGTGGTATTTTGCAACAGTGATAATGGAGTGCTATTGCAATTTAGTATTGTTCCGCTAAACTATCACCCTAAGGGTTGTATTTCGAAAGGCTCTGTATCTATTTTGTGGGTATCTGTACTATTTTGCGGTACCCCCTCCTTTAACGATCATTAATGCAATTATAATTGTACAATCGCCCATACTAACCATTGTGGTAGGCTACTACCCATTTGGTGCTAAGGTTCCAAAACTACCAGTCTGTGTGCCAACTATTTTACCAGTGGTATATACAAAGCATTTTACCAATCATTTTTTGGTTTGCAGTGCAGATTTGTGTTTGTGGGGCCCATGCACAAAATTTTGCATCAGGGCCCAAGTCTGTAGCTACGCCACTGTGGGGAAGTGTTTCCATGTTGGGACGTTATTTTATATTTTAAACAATCACCAATTCCTGGGCTATAAAGCTCAGAACATGGGATCTATCTCAAAAATCTTCCACCAATGAATGCAAAAGGCAGTGGAGAGCGGAGGGAATGGAATGTGCATTAAGGATGGGCTGGTAAATGCCATCACAAGCAGATAATATTGTTTTAGCACCAAGGTAAACAGCCGGAACTCTGTTTTCCCTAAAGGAGTAAAGGTTAAATGTGAAACATTAACAGAAAGTAAATACAGCAATCTACCCCCCTCTGTATAGTACTGACCTCTGTTCTAATTGTCGAGAATGATCATCCAAACAGGATCATATGGCTGGGGACACACAAGCAGATTTTTCAGATATTTCTGTGCTAAAAACTCTCTGCAAATTTCGGATCGAACAAATGACTATCGGATAGGCCAACTAAACAACCACGATCCAGACCACAACGGATCTTGCAGCCTCCTATGACCCTGCTTAACAACAGCTGTATGTATTCCCGATTTACTCATAGTCACCAAGGAAACAATACACAAGAGCCATGAAAATCCTGTAAATTATATCCTTATAAATGATTTAGCAATAGCATCAGTATAATTGTGTTAGCACGTCATGAGTGTCCCATGGCTGAATGAAGCTTGTTATTAAGGAGATAATGTCTCCCTCTCATGTAATGCTCTTAAACTCCCAACAATCACATTCATTGACTAAAGAGCTGCCGGGGTAAAACAATAAATGGTGAATACACTTTCTCAGGCCTCCCTGGCAGGGGAAAGTTGGCAGATTTACCGGTACTCTCATTGAAAACATGGAAATCTGAAATGTGCCCATAAGAATCAGGTCATGTCTTCTATGTGAGCCAAAGACGATAACAAGAGATTCCAGGTCAGATAAAGACATTAAATCCCTCAACACACTCACGAACTTCGAACCCTTGTATTACCCAATGATACACAAAAACACACCACAACCTCTGCAAAATGCACACAAGAACACACAACCACACACAATGTTACTAGTGCCCCCATACTGTAACTTATTAGATAAATATTGAAACATAAAATTGTGTAACTGTCAGAGACTTAATTCACAGTGAGATTCTTTGTAAGACGTTGATTTTTGATGAGTCGCCCAGATTATTATAATGTGTTTCGAACCCTCTTGGAGTGTTCTATTCCCCCTTACATTGATGTGCTGAGTCATTTAGGATTCCTTTCCCCCAATGATTCCTCCAGGGGCAAGCGCAGGAAATTCATGGGAGGGATTCCTGAATGGTTACCACCGAACAAGCCCAGAAGGAGGTTCATGATGAATACATCCATATATTCTATTATTTATGGATCTATAATAATATAATATTTATTCTCCACTTGTCATGATTATCATCACAGTTAGCCAATAAGTATTCCTCTACTTTTGTTATTAAGTATATTCATTAAGGTTGGGCACACACAAAAGATTTTCGGGGCCAACCAACCGATATTCCGAGTGGTCGGTCAGTGCGAGAAAAATCTGGAGGTGATTTGGGCAGTGGCAGTGAACGGTTCGGTCGCCCACCATTCGCCTGAATTGAATGAACAGGAAAATAACTACTGAATGTGTGGTCCGTTTGCGTGACTGACAGTGCATTCAACACGGGCCGTCCATAGTGGCGAACACTCGGGACGGAATTTTGTTGACCCTGCATCGTTTGTTTTACTGAGAAACCCCAGTAGTGTCTTCACACTTACACAGTGGAGGGTTAGAGTAGAGCGAGTAGATAACATCGGACCATGTATGGTGCTATTGAACAATCATTCTGTATAAAGAATAAACTGTATGGAACAATCACCTGTGTAAATATTAATATACACAATGTTGACAGTCTCCAATCACAGTGTAGTAGGTCAGTAAATACGTATATAAACCCAGTCTCGCCAATCACTCATGCGCTGAAGGGTTAATGTCGATACAGATCTCTATGCTGCTGGTCAATCACAGGGCAGACTGGACTACTTTTTGAAAAAAAAAAAAAAAAAAGCTGCTTTCATTCAGGCTCAATAACAATGGAACATTCTATGTTTCAATATATCAGTATATCAAAGCAGTCTATGGATAACCAAGAGAGGGAAAAGCTGCTCTAAGCAGGCAGAAAGGGGGATTCCAGGCACCAGAAATACCCCCTTAAAACCCGGTCCCCGATGTCTCCCCTATAGGTAGCTCTCAGATCCTTTCCAATGGTTCTTCCCTGTATGTATCTGGGTCCCTCTGTATTAGAGTGTAAAGCTCTGCGGACAGGATTCCTTTCCCAATGGTTCCCTCTCCCGTATTGTATTGGTCCCTCTGATATCGAGTGTAGTCTGCGGACCAGATCACCTTATCCAATGGCTTCCTCTCCTGTATTGTATCTGTGGTCCCTCTGTATATTAGAGGTAGCATCTGCAGGACAGGATTCCCTTATCCCAATGGTTCCCTCTCCTGTATTGTATCGGTGTATCTCTGTATATTAGAGTGTAAGCTCTGCCAGACAGGTTCCTTCTCCCAATGGTCCTCTCCCTGTATTGTCTTGTCCTCTGTAATTAGAGTGTAAGCTCTGCAGGACAGGGATTCCCTTATCCAATGGGTTCCCCTCCTGTATTGTTATCTGTTGTATTATATTAGAGTGTAAGCTGTGCCAGACAGGGTCCTTATCCCATGGTTCCCTCTCCCTGTATTGTATCTGGTGTCCTGGTATATTAGAGTGTAAGCTCTGAAGGACAGGATCCCTTATCCAATGGTTCCCTCTCCTGTATTGTACGCTGTGATCTCTGTATATGAGTGTAAGCTCTGCAGGAACAGTTCCCTTATCCAATGTTCCCTCTCCCTGTATTGATGTGTCCCCTCTATATTAGGGTGTAAGCACTGCAGGACAGGGTTCCCTTCTCTAATGGTTCCCTCTCTGTATTGTTCTGGGTCCTCTGTATATTAGAGTGTAAGCCTGCAGGACAGGATTCCCTTATCCAATGGTTCCCTCTACCTGTATTGTATCTGTGTCCCTCTGTATTATGAGAGTGTAAGCGTCTGCGCGGACAGGATTCCCTCTCCAATGGTCCCCTTCCCTGTATTGTATGTGTCCCTCGTATATTAGAGTGTAAGCTCTGCAGGACAGGATTCCCTTATCCCAATGGTTCCCTCTACATGTATGTATCTGGTCCCTCTGTATATTAGATTGTAGCTCTGAGGACAGGATTCCCTTCTCCAATGGTCCCTCTCCCTGTATTGTTTCTCGTCCCCTGTATATTAGAGTGTAAGCTCTGCAGGACAGGATTCCCTTCTCCAATGGTACCTCTCATGTATGTTCTCTGTCCCTCTGTATATTAGAGTGATAATCTCTGCAGGGGAAGGATTCCTTTTCCCAATGGTTCCCTCTCCCTGTATCTGTGTCCATCTGTAATACATGTAAGCTCTGCAGGACAGGATCCCTCTCCCAATGGTTCCAATCCCTGTATTGTATCTGTGTCCTCGTATATAGAGTGTAAGCTCTGCAGGACAGGATTCATTTCTCAAATGGTCCCTCCCCTGTATCTGTGTCCCTGTACTATTAGAGTGTAAACTTCGCAGGATGGATTCCCTTCTCCAATGGTTCCCTATCCTTGATTGTATCTTTTGTCACACTGTATATTAGAGTGTTGTAAGCTCTTCAGGACAGGATTCCTATCCCAATGGTCGCCTTCCCATTTATGGTCTGTGTCGCTTGTATATAGAGTGTATAGCTCTGCAGGACAGGATTCCTTCTCCCAATGGTTCCCTCTCCTGTATTGCATCTGTGTACTCTGTATATTAGCAGTGTAAGCTCTGGCAGGACAGGATTCCCTTCTCAATGGATCCCTCTCCCTGTATTGCATCTGGTTCCCTCTGTATATTAGAGTGACTCTGAAGGACAGGATTCCCTTCTCCCAATGGTCTCCCCTCTCCCTGTATTGTATGTGTCCCTCTGTATATTAGAGTGTAGCTTCGCAGGACAGGATTCCCTTCTCCCAATGGTTTCTTCCCTCTCCTGTATTGCATCTGTGTCCATTGTATATTAGAGTGTAGCTCTGCAGGACAGGATCCATTCTCCCAATGGTTCCAACTCCGTGTATTGTATCTTGTCCTCTGATATTAGAGTGTAAGCTAGGCGGACAGAATTCCCTTCTCCCAATGGTTCCCTCCCCCTGTATCTGTGTCTCTTGTATATTAGAGTGTAGCTGCACGGACAGGATTCCCTCTCCCAATGGTTCCCTCTCCCTGATTGTATCTTTGTCCCATTGTATATTAGAGTGTAAGCTTGAAGGACAGGATTCCGTTCTCCCAATGCGTTCCCTCTCCCTGTATTGTATTCTTTGTCCCCTGTATATTAGAGTGAAAGCTCGCAGGACAGGGTCCCTTCTCCCAATGGTTCCCTCCCCCTGTATCTGTGTCCCTCTGTATATAGAGTGTAAGCTCTGCAGGACAGGATTCCCTTATCCCAATGGCGCTCTCCCTGTATTGTGTCTGTGTCACTCTGTATATTAGAGTGTAAGCTCTGCAGGACAGGATTCCCTCTCCAATGGTTCCCAATCCCTGTATGTATCTGTGTCCTCTGTATATTAGAGTGTGAGCCCTGCAGGAAGGATTCCCTTTATCCCAATGGTCGCCTCTCCTGTATTGTGTCTGTGTCACTGTATATTAGAGTGTAAGCCCTGCAGGACAGGATTCCCTTATCCCAATGGTCGCCTCTCCCTGTATTGTGTCTGTGTCACTCTGTATATAGAGTGTAAGCTCTGAAGGAAGGATTCCCTTCTCCCAATGGTTCCAACTCCCGTATGGTATCTGTGTCCCTGTGATATTAGAGTGTAAGCTCTGCAGGACGGATTACCTATCCAATGGTTCGCTCTGTATTGGTGCTGGTCACTCTGTATATTAGAGTGTAAGCTCTGCAGGACAAGGATTCCTTCTCCAATGGTTCCAACTCCCTGTATTGATCTGTGTCCCTCTGTATATTAAGTGTAAGCCCTGCAGGACAGAATTACTTCTTCACAAGGTTCCCTCCCCTATATTGGTCTCTTGTAATTAGAGTGTAAGCTCTGCAGGAAGGATTCCTTCTCACCAATGGTTCCCCTCCCTGTATTGTATCGTTTCTCTCTGTATATTAGAGTGTAAGCTCTGCAGGGACAGGATTCCTTCTCCCAATGGTCCCTCTCCCTGGTATTGTATCTGTGTCTCTCTGTATATTAGAGGGTAAGCTCTGCAGGACAGGTTCCCTCTCCCATGGTTCCTCTCCTTGTATGTATCTGTGTCCCTCTGGTATTAGAGTGTGTAAGCTCTGCAGGACAGGATTCCACTCTCCCAATGGTTCCCTCTCCCTGTATTGATCTGGCCCTCTGTATATTAGAGTGTAAGCTCTGCAGGACAGGATTACCTTCTCCAATGGTTCCACCCACGCCTATCTGGTGTCCTCTGTATATTAGAGGTGTAAGAGCTGCAGGACAGGATTCCCTCTCCCAATGGTTTTCTTCCTGTATTGCATTCTTTGCTCCTGTATATTTGGGTAAGCTCTTCAGGAGCGGATTCCCTTTCCCAATGGTTTCCTATCCTTGTATTGGATCTTTGTCCACGTATATAGAGTTGTATAGATCTGCCGGACAGGATTTTCCTTTATCCCAATGGTCGCCTCTCCCTGTATTGTATCTGTGTCCTCGTGTATATTAGAGTGTGAGGGCTGCAGGACAGGATTCCCTTATCCAATGGTCGCCTCTCCCTGTATTGTATCGTGTCCTCTGTATATTAGAGTGTAAGCTCTGCAGGACAGGATCCTTCTCCCAATGTTCCCTCTCCTGTATGGTACATCTGTCCTCTGGATATTAGAGTGTAAGCTCTGCAGGACAGGATTCCCTTCTCCCAATCTCCCAATGGTATCCTCTCCATGTACTGTATCTTGTCCTCTGTATATGAGATTGTAAGCTATGCAGGGAGGATTCCCTTTATCCCATGGTTCCCTCTCCCTGTATTGTATCTGTGTCCCTCTGTATATTAGAGGTGTAAGCTCTGCAGGACAGGATTCCTTATCCCAATGGTCGCTTCTCCCTGGATTTGTATCTGTGCCCTCTGTATATTAGAGTGTAAGGGCTGCAGGACAGGATCCTTATCCCAATGGTCGCCTCTCCTGTATTGTATCTGTGTCCCTCGTATTAGAGTGTAAGCTCGGCAGGACAGGATTCCCTTCCCAATTGTTCCCTCCCTGTATTGTACATCTCTCCTCGGATATTAGAGGTAAGCTCTGCAGGACAGGATTCCTTCTCCAATCTCCCAATGGTTCCCTATCCCTGTATTGTATCTGTGTCCCTCGTATATATAGGGTAAGCTCTGCAGGACCGGATTCCTTCTCCCAAATCTCCAATGATTCCCTCTCCTGTATGTATCGGGTCCTCTGTATATTAGAGTTAAGCTTTGCAGGACAGGATTCCCATCTCCCAATCTCCCAATGGTTCCCTCTCCTGTATTGTTCTGTGTCCCTCTGTATTTAGAGTGTAAGCTCGCAGGAAGGATTCCTTCTCCAATGGTTCCTCTCCCTGTATTGTATCGTGTCCCTCTGTATATTAGAGTGTAAGCACAAAGGGCTGGGGTGCTCTGTAATATGCAGTAGGGGACGCTTATGGAGCATTGTGCTACTGATTAGATCGATGTTCATTTATAGCCTGTAGCAACAAAAATAACAAACCGCACTGCATGAACACACATTCAACTGGTAGGAAAACACAAAAATAGGTCTCCTACATTAACCATGTATTTCATTAGACACAGAGCAATGTGTGGACGCGGTGTGAAGCCGTGTTGGCCGAAGGAAGCACCATATCAGTGTTAAAACATGCTACGATGTGTATTATCCATTTAGCGTGGGTTCACATAGTTTGCACCATATTCGAAATATTTGAGACAAACACCAGTGAAATTGGCGGGTAAGTTAAAGTATGGCTCTGCTATGTATGCTAGTGTAACACCTTGTACTTACGGCGAACCTGCTGTTACCAGACCGCATTTAGATCTCTGCAAGGTAAGACATTCGGCCTGCGTTTATTGCATCGCCCATTTGTAGAAATACAGCAAATCTATATCAGCACACTCAACAAAACTGAACACATTGGAGGTATTCCGTCATTCCAAATATATGAATACTGGATAGGTTTCTAAAACTATACATTAGATATCAAAATACCATTTCCAGCAATCGAATAGGAAGGAGAGCCACACACGCATTCCATCTTCCAATCCTATTCTGTTGCTGTAATACTGCTGGGACCGGGGCAGATGGAAGTAGAGAACCATTAAAGTCAACCAGAAGTGTGGAGCCTACCAAACCAAATACATTAT
The DNA here is from genome assembly GCA_019447015.1 of Hymenochirus boettgeri. Taxonomy (NCBI): domain Eukaryota; kingdom Metazoa; phylum Chordata; class Amphibia; order Anura; family Pipidae; genus Hymenochirus; species Hymenochirus boettgeri. Next base: position 256,502,226 of record CM033471.1, on the reverse strand, counting down.
GGGCCGACATAGTAAGAGAAGTATGGTACGTTTTTCTAAGCGCGACTCCCGCAATCATTTATCTCCTTCCGGACTTAACAGCACGGGTGATACCGGGGACAGTAAGATGGAACAATTTGTTTTACCTCATTGCCCCTTACACCTCCATTCAATAGGGTTTGAGTTTTGCTTTTTAAAAATACAACCAGAACCCCCTACTTTGGCAATACACATGGGCTGACAACGTAGTATGAAGTTGACCCTTATTTCAGAAAACGCGTTTCATAGCCTCAGATCCACTTGGACTGGTTCATTATTCTGCAGGTGAACTTATGTGGGGGGTCATTCCACAACCAGGCTTTTACCTTTCAGTAGCTGATTTTACAACAGTGTTTGAACAGCCAAATCTACAATTACAACCCTGTCTATTACGTCCTTAAAGTCTAATTAGCCTGTACCGTCTTGGCAAAACCAATAGTAATGTTTGTTTTAAGAACAATGCAACTTGCTCCACTCAGCTCCTGTGCTCTATTCCTGTTCATGTTTGGTTCCATTTACTTATTCAAGCGCTGTGTATTTACAAAGCGAACACCACTACAGCAAAGCAATTTGTCCAACGTCAGAGCCTCCAGTCCAAACAAAGATTTCCCAACAGCGTCATTAAGCTCAAAATCCCAAGAAGATTCCTATGCCAGACACGGACTTAGTTATATATGGACAAGCTTAAAACTAGTAAATGGTATTTACGAACCCCACCCGTGATTCATTTCCAGCAGCACAAACATAGTGATGTCATTAACTACCCACAGCACAACCATAGCGATGTCATTAACGACCCACAGTACAACCATAGTGATGTCATTAACTACCCACAGCACAACCATAGTGATGTCATTAACTACCCACAGCATAGCCATTGCGATTGTCATTAACTACCCACAGCACAAACATAGTGATTCATTAACTACCTACAGCACAAACAAAGTGATGTCATTAACTACCCACCAAAGCACCAAACAAAGTGATGTAATTAACTACCCACAGCAAACTATAGTGATGTCACCCATAGCACAACCAAAGGAGTCATTAATTAACCCCGCATAACCATAGCGATGGCATTAACTACCCACAGCACAAACATAGTGATGTCATTAACTACCCAAAGCATATTTTTGTTGTTGTAAGAATTAGAATTTCTCATACCTGAGCAAAGGGCGTAACAATAAGGTCCTCGGCATGTCTGGAAGGTGAAATAAACCAAATACTAATGTTAATATCATCAGATTGGTAATAAACAGGCAATTAGATCATAATAACAGCGGTTTGTGTTGTTCATGACCATAATGGTTTACCAAGATGATGGTTACAACATATGAACAAGGCAGTAGGTGGCAGTGGTAAGAGGGAAGGTAGGTTAATAGATTAGGTTAAATGACCTGTAATGTCTCCTTGTACATGTCAGGTTGAGTTTTTTTACCCAATCATTTATTTTCAGGTTAAAGGAGAACAAACACTAGAAAATGTACCATCCCCACTATTAGCATCATTTTAACCACATTAAAAGTTCAGGACAAATCAACTGATCCAGCATGTGTTCCAGTGTCAGGTACAGCCCCATAGCCCCATGCATATTGCCCCCGGCCCCATCCAGTAAAGTGCTCTGTCACTGAGTAGATAGAACGTTGTCATGACCTCCTGCCCAGGATGTACATGTAGTAATGTAGCAAGTGTAATAAGGAGAATTAGTGCTCGTTCATACTAGAGCGCGTTTTGGTGTATTTTACATCTCACCAAAACATGGTGCACATAGAAATGAATGGCGCCATTCACATTAAAGCGCTGTGATGTAGTTCAATGCACTGCATGCTACATTTTGGAGCGTTAACGCACAGCATCAAGTTGAAAATAATGGCAGGCGTTGTGCATTAAGGGCGATGTTCCTCTGCGCTCTAGTGTGAACGAACCCTGAGAAGTTAATAATTCGTAAAAGTACACAATCAAAAATAATTTAGAATCATTACAGTGACCCCCGTATTTTGCACTTACGCCTCGCTGGTGACAGAGGAATTCCGAGACATGGTTTTTGGGGACATGTCATAGTCGCTGTCTGATCGATACAGGAACGATTCCCTCCTCTGGCTCTGTGGAAAGCTGGGGTGGAGCACCAGCCCTGGACTCGCCTGCGAATCGATCGGGCTGCGGCCTGGAGAAGGTCCATTTTCCACATCGAAGCTGCAGAAGATACAAAAGAAAGAGCTGTAACTCGCTCGTTCCATTCTATGGAGAGTTTCTGTACAAAGAAAATGACATATATATACAGGGAGATTCAATAAAGTTCTTATCGTTCAGAATGGTGCTAATTTTGCCCCAACCAATCAGAACTTATGTAAAATTTGAAAGCTAACATCTGATTGGTTGGGGCAAAATTAGCACCATTTTAACGATAAGAACTTATTGAAAACCCTGTAAATTTGCAATTTTTTAAAAAAAAAACCCAATTGATAAAATTGCACAATTGCTTTTTAACAGTCAAAGACTCCCACGCCAGTTAATCTGGGAATTAAAACACACACAGTTTAGATCAGATCTGACAAGTAAACGCGGTCATAATAAATGTGGTACCACCGCACACAGCCTATTGAAAACCATGCAATCACGGTCTGATCAAATTGTTGTCCAATATGGACGAAAATTCAACCACAATCGATCAGTTGGTCACTGTGAAAATTTCCTATTTCTTGGATTAGTTGGGCAATGCTTATAGTTATAGTTAGAAACCTGAGAGATGTAAGACTAACCTAAAATGTTGTCTGCTGTTCTATTTCTGCTTCCTGATTCTTACATTTAGCAGCTGTGATGCCCTAAAAAGGCTCTATTTCACGTTATGCTCGGTGGATGGCTTTTTGCTCCTTTAAGCCCGCCTCACCTTAAACTGTATGGTTGTTCGGCTGATTTTCGAGATGAGAGACACATTTAGGTCACAATAGTTAATTATATTTTAGATTTTGCTCTTTCCTTTAACTGTAATAGATAGAGTGGATGTAAAGTGTCTGTTTAGACAGAAGTTTACAGACAGGGGAGCCAGTCAGCCTTAAAATTCCAGCAGTGAGCTAGACCAGGACTCTCTAATAGAGAACTTTAGGCAAAGAGACAGGAAGCTTTTACGTCAAGTAGTGGAATGAACTATGATGTATTCATGGCAGGTTACAGAGAGACAGGCAGGAAATCTTTCATCTCAATCAATGGCCTGAAGAAGAACACACTAATGGCAGGGTTGGCTTTACTCAAACACTGGAATAGCACCATCGAGCAGTGGCAAAGGAAGTCTTCAATTAAATCAGTGGGTCAGACCAGAGAAGTATGACAACAGATTACAGGGGTGGCAAAGGGAGTCATTCAGTTTACGTACATGGTTGGATTAGGACATTCTAATGATGATTCATAGAGCAAAGGGAAACAAGTATTTAAAAGGCAAGTCCACCCCTCAACTGAAAAAGATTTATCTAAATCACATCCCAAACCCCGAAAACTGCTATAGTTAGAAATCTGAGAGATGTAAGACTAACAGAACAACATCCTGTTACCCCTCTTTTTGCTTCCAGTTTAAATGCTATTTCCCTAGCTGTCTTCTCTGATCACGTTCGAGCTCATATTGAGACAGAAACCCTTTGAGAGACAGAGGCAAGGGGAAAGCATTTTGCTGCATAAGGGCTTTCTGACTATTGTACTTTTGGGATTTAGCAGGTGATTTACCTATATATAAACAGGGAGATGTAATAAAGGTTTTTATTGTTAAAAATGGTGTTATAGATGTTATTTAGCACCATTTTTAACGATAAAAACTTTTATTACATCTCCCTGTATATATTATATAATATACCGGTATATTATATATTATATTCAGGGAGATTCAATAAAAGTTCTTATCGTTTAAAATGGAACTAATTTTGCCCCAACCAATCAGATCTTATTTAACATTTGAAAGTTAACATCTGATTGGTTGGGGCAAAATTAGCACCATTTTAAAGGATAAGAACTTTTATTAAATAACCCTGATAGTATATTATATAGTGTATATTATATAATATATATTGTATAGTGCATATTATATAATTTACAATATATAATATACACTATATAAAATACACTATATACTATATAACTGAGCTTCCTGATTTCCACAATACAGAGATTATTCCACAAGTTATTCCTTGGCACAGAGGCGAAATGTTATTTATTTCCGGTATGTGAAGGATGAAAACCTTTCTCCTAAACCCCTGGGATAGGGACCACGTCTAGAGAGAGGGCGTCACACAGAGTCTAAGGCAGATTTCCCACAATGCAGTATTAAAGCACATCTGGAGCTGAGAGATGACATCAGCCAAGCAGCTGTGCGTAGGGAGAATTCACTGGGGTGGGTGAGGCAGGAACCAAATGGGGGTGGGGAGGGGTGAGAAATAACGAGAACAGGGAAAGTATTTTATTAGGGACAGGTAACGTTCAATACTGACATTAAATACCATTTAATACTATCAGGTCACACCATGGGTTTTAACATGTGATGGCTCCTTTCATAGTGTAGTTCAGACATGTGCTGTATGTGATATCCCAAAATAGACTTGTAGTGAATTTAAACTGATTGACAATATTGGTTAGGAAATGGGATGGCAGAGTGATTGGTGAACTAGCTGGCAGGCTGACTGGTGGACTGGCTGGCAGGATGACTGGTGAACTAGCTGGCAGGCTGACTGGTGGACTGGCTGGCAGGATGACTGGTGGACTGGCTGGCAGGCTGACTGGTGGACTGACTGGCAGGCTGACTGGTGAACTAGCTGGCAGGCTGACTGGTGGACTGGCTGGCAGGCTGACTGGTGGACTGGCTGGCAGGATGACTGGTGTACTGGCTGGCAGGATGACTGGTGGACTGGCTGGCAGGATGACTGGTGTACTGGCTGGCAGGCTGACTGGTGGACTGACTGGCAGGCTGACTGGTGAACTAGCTGGCAGGCTGACTGGTGGACTGGCTGGCAGGCTGACTGGTGAACTAGCTGGCAGGCTGACTGGTGGACTGGCTGGCAGGCTGACTGGTGGACTGGCTGGCAGGCTGACTGGTGGACTGGCTGGCAGGATGACTGGTGGACTGGCTGGTAGGCTGACTGGTGTACTTGCTGGTGGAGGGGCTATCGGAATTCACACACACAAGCATTACACAGCATTATCTGTTTGTTTCCCTCCTTACTCCGACTCTCAGCTTTACCCAACATGACAAATGGCTGCTGTTGTGCCTGTTTTTATATTGAGGGGTAACAGGGTCTGGAACATTGTTGACTATTGTCGCCCTGCAGACCAGATATTAAGGGTCATTTAGGGAATTATAAAAACACAACTAACTTCATGCATGTGACCTTTCCCAAGTTATACAGTAGCGATAAGGATCACTGAATGGCTGAGTTAGACATGTCTGTAAGTTGGACCTTGAGCTTGTATTGGCCAAATATCAAAATATGTTTTTAAACCCCGATAAGATCTGCAGATGAACATTTCCCAAGGAACCTACACCCGATTGGGATGGCACAGGAACCCTGAGAAGGGTACACATGAGCAGATGCTTCGTCCCGACCGTCCGTTCGGCACTTCTGACTGATCGGGCCAGGACAAAGGACTGTCGGTTGCGGCAAAAGTAGCTGCGGGCGACATTTCGCCATGACCGGGCGTGCTGTCCATAGGGGACCACACCATTGGCATTTCTTTTCAAACACATCCGCTCGCCCATTCCTACGATTCAGTTGAACGAACAGTTGGACTTCGGTCGCGGCCAGCCGAAAACCCATGCAGTTTTTTTTGGCCCGATCGACCGTATCTACTGCAATGAAAGATAAACTGAATGAACCTATGAAGATTCCCCTCTCCAAAGCCTGAACATTTTGATTGTGAATTATCTTCGTTCCTATCAGGCAGTGGAAACACTGGATCTATTAGCACAGCTACACAGCCAGAATATCAAACCGCATATCTCAGCATTGCTCCAAACTCTCCCTACCCACAGAGTAAACAAATGCTGCTGCTTTGTGATTGGTCACCTGTGTCCTTTCTTTAGAAATGAATGAGTTGGTGTGTGTTTAGGGATCTCATTGTCAGTGAGAGCTGAAGGCGTGTCACACACGTGTATCTTGAGCCTTGTAAATATCCCTGTGTGACATTTCCAGGCCAAGCCGTTTTAGGGTTAACGTGTCCTGCTGTGCTGACAAGGCAGTAACTGGGACGTACTAGATACAGTGTAAACCCAGACACATGGGCGTGCGTCAGACTGCAGGGATCTTTCCTACCTCTCAGTGACATAAGAAAATGACCTAAGTAATAGGATTTTCAGGCTGCCCTGTAGAGAGCTCACAGGCTTCCCCTAATCCACATGTACAAACCCTGCAGGGAAGAGTCACAAATCCTTAACTGAATCACCAAGCGAGCAGTTATAGGCTCACTGGGGTGCTGGGCTAGTACTGGGTATATTGGGTGATATTGGGTATAACCAGTGGGTTTTGGGTTAGGCTTTGTTCACACCTATGTGCTGTGGTAGAGCGCATGCATTAGATCTCATTAAATCGATAGCACGGTAAAAACTGATAGTGTGAGCGCAGTGCATGCTGAACTGAAAGGCTGACCTAGCAGTGTCTGGTACATGCAAGTCTGCCCACTGGTACATGCACAGTCACAGTGCGACCGGTACATATAATTTTGCCCACATTGTGACTGGTACATTCAAATTTGCCCACTGTGACTGGTTTATGCAAGTTTGCCCACTGTGACTGGTACATGCAAGTTTGCCCACTGTGACTGGCACATACAAGTTTACCTATTGTCACTGGCACATACAAGTTTACCCACTGTCACTGTGACTGGTACATACAAGTTTGCCCACTGTGAGAAACGGAAAGGTGGACGCATTTCGCAGTTGCTGATATTGCCGGTCGCCTCTCCTCTAAGTGGCAGGAGTGCCTCCTGAGCTAAAAAGCTCAGTGTGCCTCCTGGGAGAGGGGGCCCTGTCCCTACTGCTTCATATGTAGCCTTTACCTGTAAGTCCTGTTCTAGTGCTACTGATACACAACAATACACATTCATTACTATACAATGTCCTTCCTTGACTCCTGTTTGTTGTAGAGAATCACCTGCCCAGTGTAACCTGTTACTGTCCCCAATCCATGGCTTCCACCTATATGAGAAATTCAGGAATGTACGCAAACAACTGCCAGAAACCACAGATTGGACGCGCCTTCTGCTCCCCCAAATGGAACCCAAACAAAAGATCTTTAGAAGGACACACTACCAGTTCCAAGCCAAAACAAGCAGCCATTGTTGTCTGCTCTACAAGGTCTACGTTTAGTTTACTGGTTCCTGTGGTTGTTGTGTTGTGTTGTGTTATTAACCTTCTATGTGTTACTGTAGGCAGGATTGTGTTTCATTCACCTGGTCCCAGTATTGTTTCATTGGGGTAGGTATTGCAGACCTGAGACCTCCACCTTTTCTTAGTACATTGGGGTGCAAAATTGTTACTATTATTATTATTGAGGATTTATATAGCACCAACATCTTCAGTAGTGCTTTACAATTACATGTATACATTCACATCAGGTCCTGCCCCAAAGAGCTTACAATCTAAGGACATTTGTTTGACACATACAACCTATCAGTATGTCTTTATGATTGTGGGGGAAATCGGAGTGCCCGGAGGAAACACACGCAAGCACGGGGAGAACATACCAACTCCTTGCAGATAAAAAGGTAACATCCGATTGGTTGAGGCATATCATTAGAACAGGTAAATTTGTTATTGTATTTGTTTCTATTAGTATATCAGAGTGTTGATCCTCCTTCCTTTGTATTGCCTGTTTAAATGCATTTCCTCCTTATTCAATAATTATGTATACAGGACAGGGGTCCTATCTCTCCCGCCATTATCCCTCTCTGTATATGAGAACACTAAGTGCAGTGCAGGATTCCAGCTGCCAATACAGTACAGTAATGTTCAGTTGTATTCCCTGCTGTCTCTACCCTCCCTACTGTTAACAGTCAATGTTTATTGCCAAACGTCCTCTGCTGCCATTGATTTCATGATATCATGAGATGTTAATAATTGTTTGTGCAGCCCTAGAAAGACACAGTCATTAAACAACCAGAAGAACGAAATCCTCAACATCTCATCACTACAAGGACTAAACCACTTCTAAGGAGAGGTTCCCTATAATTCCACAAACCCTGTCATTTCACCGTCATCACCCCCAGACTGGTGAAATGGTAGGGACTAATGTGCCCGTGATAATTCTATTGGACTGGAATAGGATCCAGTATTCTTGTTTGTGACATTCCCTCATCGTCTCCTTGTCACGCTATAACCTGCCAACCCCTGCTAACCCCTACAGGATCATCTTGTGCTGTGACCTATCAGTGGGATCCCCTATGGTGTCTCCACACTCTGGGTGATATTATGATACCAGCTGGCCATGTTTCTGAAATGCGTTCTCTCCTGTGTCACTATGTGATCCTTCTATATATAACATGTGGAAGTCTCATAGGGGAGATTTCAAGGCAATCAACTTAATTAACTTTAAGTCCCTCCCCCACTGCCCTGTGGGTTAATGTGCCCCTTGCTTTTCTAAATAATTTCTAAACAAAGATATAACTTGACGTAAACTAAGGAAAATCTTTTAGTATAGTAAGTCCAAAATGTCTTTTCACTTTCATTACCCTACACCTATTCAGCCCAAGGAAATACAGAGTAGCCTATTAGAAAGCTTCTCTCCACCCAGAAAGCATACTGGGCGTGTCTTTGTCAGCGGCTAGGGTAGGGGGCTGTCTTACCACCTGTCTGTCTCTGGTTAGGTTAGTGGCTCATCCTTTTAATCTGAAGTGAGCGAGCTAGTAAGTCACGAAAATGTGCTTTAGGATAAACGACTCAATTGTTCATTCTCCTAAGCAAGGATTTCCTCAATTCAGTCACCACATGGCAAAGCCAATGCTGGCTATTGAATACCGCTACATTACTGGTTAACTATACAAGTAGAAGGAGATCTAGCTTAGAAGCCATTATCGTAGATTAAAATCTAAGAAAATACCAATAGCTTTCCTTTATGGCTATGGAGAATATTTTGGCTATGGAGAATATTTTACAATGAAAAAATGCTGGGGTCATAAAATACTGACCGTTATCAGTCACATCCCACTGTGGCGTAAAATAGCGTTGCTGCATTACAAATAGCGTTACAGCTGTAAAATACCGACACAAAACATTAATACCAGTGGTATTTTGCAACCGTGATAATGGAGTGCTATTGCAATTTAGTAGTATTGTTCCGCTACAACTATCACCCTAAGGGTTGTATTTCGAAAGGCTCTGTATCTATTTTGTGGTACTCTGTACTATTTTGCGGTACCCCCTCCTTTAACGATCATTAATGCAATTATAATTGTACAATCGCCCATACTATACCATTGTTGTAGCCTACTACCCATTTTGTGCTAAGGTTCCAAAACTACCAGTCTGTGTGCCAACTATTTTACCAGTGGTTATATACAAAGCATTTTACCAATCATTTTTTGGTTTGCAGTGCAGATTTGTGTTTGTGGGGCCCATGCACAAATTTTGCATCAGGGCCCATAAGTCTGTAGCTACGCCACTGTGGGGAAGTGTTTCCATGTTTGGGACGTTATTTTTTATATTTTAACAATCACCAATTCCTGGGCTATAAAGCCTCAGAACATGGGATCTATCCTCAAAATCTTCCACCAATGAATGCAAAAGGCAGTGGAGAGCGGAGGGAATGGAATGTGCATTAAGGATGGGCTGGTAAATGCCATCACCAAGCAGATAATATTGTTTAGCCACCAGGTAAACAGCCGGAACTCTTTCTTTCCCTAAAGGAGTAAAAGGGTTTAAATGTGAAACATTAACAGAAAGTAATACAGCAATCTACCCCCCTCTGTATAGTACTGACCTCTGTTCTAATTGTCGAGAATGATCAATCCAACCAGATCATTATGGCTGGGGACACACAAGCAGATTTTTCAGATATTTCTGTGCTAAACAATCTCTGCAAATTTCTGGATCGAACAAATTGACTATCGGATAGGCCAATAAACCACGATCCAGACCACAACGGATCTTGCAGCCTCCTATGGACCCTGCTTACAACAGCTGTATGTATTCCCGATTTACATAGTCACCAAGGAACAATACACAAGAGCCATGAAAATCCTGTAAATTATATCCTTATAAATGATGTTTAGCAATAGCATCAGTTATAATTGTGTTAGCTACGTCATGAGTGTCCCATGGCTGAATGAAGCTTGTTTATTAGAGGAGATAATGTCTCCCTCTCAGTTAATGCTCTTAAATCCCAACACATCACATTTCATTGACTAAAGAGCTGCCGGGTAAACAAATAAATGGTGAATACACTTTCTCAGGCCTCCCTTGCAGGGGAATTTGGCAGATTTACCGGTACTCTCATTGAAACATGGAAATCTGAAATGTGCCCATAAGAATCAGGTTCATGTCCTTCTATGTGAGCCAAAGACGATAACAAGAGAATTCCAAGGTCAGAATAAAGACATTAAATCCCTCAACACACTCACGAACTTCGAACCCTTGTATTACCCAATGATACACAAAAACACACCACAACCTCTCAAAATGCACACAAGCTACACACACCCACACACAATGTCTACTAGTGCCCCCCATACTGTAACTTTATTTTAGATAAATATTGAAACATAAAATTGTGTAACTGTCAAGAGACTTAATTCACAGTGAGATTCTTTGTAAGACTGTGATTTATGATGAGTCGCCAGATTATTATAATGTGTTCGAACCCTCTCTGGAGTTGTTCTATTTCCCCCTTATCTATTGATGTGCTGATGTCATTTAGGATTCCTTTCCCCCAATGATTCCCTCCAGGGGCAAGCGCAGGAAATTCATGGGAGGGATTCCTGAATGGTTACCACCGAACAAGCCCAGAAGGAGGTTCATGAATGAATACATCCATATATTCTATTATTTATGGATCATATAATAATATAATATTTATTCTCCACTTGTCATGATTATCATCACAGTTCGCCAATATAGATATTCCCTCTACTTTTGTTATAAAGTATATTCATTAAGGTTGGGCACACACAAACAGATTTTTCGGGCCAACCAACCGATATTTCCGATTGGTCGGTCAGTGCAGAAAAATCTGGAGGTGATTTGGGCAGTGGCAGTGAACGGTTCCGGTCGCCCACCATTCGCCTGGATTGAATGAACAGGAAATAACTACTGAATGTGTGGTCCGTTTGCTGTGACTGACAGTGCTTCAACACGGGCCGATCAATAGTGGCGAACACTCGGGACGGAATATTTGTTGACCCTGCCATCGTTCTGTTTTACTGAGAAACCCACATTAGTGTCTTTCACACTTACTACAGTGGAGGGTAGAGTAGAGCAGAGTAGATAACATCGGACCATGTATGGGCTCATTGAACAATCATTCTGTATAAAGAATAAACTGTATGGAACAATCACTCCTGTGTAAATATAATATATAACACAATGTTGACAGTCTCCATCACAGTGTAGTAGGTACAGTAAATACTGTATATAAACCCAGTCTCCGCAATCACCTCAGGCAGCTGCAGGGTTAATGTCGATACAGATCTCTATGCTGCTGTCAATCACAGGGCAGACTGGATACATTTTGAAAAAAAAAAAAGCTGCTTCTCATTCAGCTCAATTAACAATGGAACATTCTATGTTTCAATATATCAGTATATCTAAAGCAGTCTATGGATACCAAGAGAAGCGGAAAAGACTGCTCTAAGCAGGCAGAAAGGGGGATTCCAGGCACCAGAAATACCCCCTTAAACACGCCCCGGTCTCCCTGTATTGTATCTGTGTCCCTCTGTATATTAGAGTGTTGTAGACACTGCAGGACAGGATTCCCTTCTCCCAATGGTTCCCTCTCCCTGTATTGTATCTGTGTCCCTCTGTATATTAGAGTGTAAGCTCTGCAGGACAGGATTCCTCCCAATGGTTCCCTCTCCCTGTATTGTATCTGTGTTCTCTGTATATTAGAGTGTAAGCTCTGCAGGACAGGGTTCCCTTCTCCCAATGGTTCCCTCTCCCTGTATTGTATCTGTGTTCTCTGTATATTAGAGTGTAAGCTCTGCAGGACAGAGGTTCCCTTCCCAATGGTTCCCTCTCCCTGTATGTATGTGTCCCTCTGTATATTAGAGTGTAAGCCTGAGGACGGTTCCCTTCTCCCAATGGTTCCCTCTCCCTGTATTGTATCTGTGTCCCTCTGTATATTAGAGTGTAAGCTCTGCAGGACAGGATTCCCTTTCCCAATGGTTCCCTCTCTGTATTGTATCTGTGTCCCTCTGTATATAGGTGTAAGCTCTGCAGGACAGGATTCCCTTCTCCCAATGGTCCCTCTCCCTGTATTGTATGTGTCCCTCTGTATATTAGAGTGTAAGCTCTGCAGGACAGGATTCCCTATCCCAATGGTTCCCTCTCCCTGTTGTATCTGTGTCCCTCTGTATATTAGAGTGTAAGCTGCAGGACGGATTCCCTCTCCAATGGTTCCCTCTCCCTGTATGTTTCTGTCCTCTGTATATTAGAGTGTAAGCTTGCAGGACAGGATCCCTTCTCCCAATGGTTCCTCTCCCTGTATTGTTTCTGTGTCCCTCTGTATATTAGAGTGTAACTCTGCAGGACAGGATTCCTTTTCCCAATGGTTCCCTCTCCCTGTATTGATGTGTCCTCTGTATATTAATGTAAGCTCTGCAGGACAGGATTCCCTTCTCCCAATGGTTCCCCCTGTATTGTATCTGTGTCCCTCTGTATATTAGAGTGTAAGCTCTGCAGGACAGGATTCCTTCTCCAATGGTTCCCTCCCCTGTATCTGTGTCCCTCTGTATATTAGAGTGTAAGCTCTGCAGGACGATTCCCTTTCCCAATGGTTCCCTCTCCTGTATTGTTGTTTGTCCCGTATATTAGAGTTTAAGCTCTGCAGGACAGGATTCCCTACCCAATGGTTCCCTCTCCCTTTATTGTGTCTGTTGTCCTCTGTATATTAGAGTGTAAGCTTCTGAGGACAGGATTCCCTTTCCCAATGGTTCCCTCTCCCTGTATGGATCTGTGTCCCTCTGTATATTAGAGTGTAAGCTCTGCAGGACAGGATTCCCTTCTCCCAATGGTTCCCTCTCCCTGTATTGATCTGTGTCCCTCTGTATATTAGAGTGTAAGCTCTGCAGGACAGGATTCCCTTCTCCCAATGGTCCCCTCTCCTGTATTGTATGTGTCCCTCTGTATTTAGAGTGTAAGCTCTGCCGGACAGGATTCCCTTCTCCCAATGGTTCCCTCTCCCTGTATTGATCTGTGTCCTCTGTATATTAGAGTGTAAGCTCTAGGACAGGATTCCTTCTCCCAATGGTTCCTCCTGTATTGTATCTTTGTCCCTCTGTATATTAGAGTGTAAGCTCTGCAGGACAGGATTCCTTCTCCAATGGTTCCCTCCCTGTATTGTATCTTTGTCCCTCTGTTATTAGAGTGTAAGCTCTGCAGGACAGGATTCCCTTTCCCAATGGTTCCCTCCCTGTATTGTATCTGTGTCCCTGTATATTAGAGTGTAAGCTCTGCAGGACAGGATTCCTTCTCCCAATGGTTCCCTCTCCTGTATTGTATCTTTGTCCCTCTGTATATAGAGTGTAAGCTCGCAGGACAGGATTCCCTCTCCCAATGGTTCCCCCCCTGTATCTGTGTCCCTCTGTATATTAGAGTGTAAGCTCCGCAGGACAGGATTCCTTCTCCAATGGGCCCTCTCCCTGTATTGTTCTGTGTCCCTGTATATTAGAGTGTAAGCTCGTGAGGCAGGATTCCCTTCTCCCATGGTTCCCTCCTGTATTGTATCTGTGTGTCCCTCTGTATATTAGAGTGGAGCCCTGCAGGACAGGATTCCCTTCCCAATGGTCCTCTCCCTGTATTGTATCTGTGTCCTCTGTATATTAGAGTGTAAGCTCTGCAGGACAGGATTCCCTTCCCAATGGTCCTCTCCCTGTATGTGTCTGTGTCCTCTGTATATTAGAGTGTAAGCTCTGCAGGACAGGATTCCTTCTCCCAATGGTTCCCTCCTGTATTGTATCTGTGTCCCTCTGATATTAGAGTGTAAGCTCTGCAGGACAGGATTCCCTTATCCCAATGGTCGCCTCTCCTGTATTGTTCTGTGTCTCTGTATATTAGAGTGTAAGCTCGCAGGACAGGTTCCCTTCTCCCAATGGTTTCCAACTCCCTGTATTGTATCTGTGTCCCTCGTATATTAAGTGTAAGCTCGCAGGACAGATTCCCTTCTCCAATGGTTCCCTCCCCCTATATGCTGTGTCTCTTGAAATAGAGTGTAAGCTCTGCAGGACAGGATTCCCTTCTCCCAATGGTTCCCTCTCCCTGTATTGTATCTGTTCTCTCTGTTATATAGAGTGTAAGCTCTGCAGGACAGGATTCCCTTCTCCCAATGGTTCCCTCTCCCTGTATTGTATCTGTGTCTCTCTGTATATTAGAGTGTAAGCTCTGCAGGACAGGATTCCCTTCCCAATGGTTCCTCCCTGTATGTACTGTGTCCCTCTGTATATTAGAGTGTAAGCTGCAGGACAGGATTCTTCTCCAAAGGTTCCCTCCCCCTGTATTGTGTTCCCTCTGTATATTAGAGTGTAGCTCTGCAGAGGATGTTCCCTTCTCCCAATGGTTCCAATCCCTGTATGTATCTTTGTTTCACATGTATTATTAGAGTGTAAGCTCTGCAGGACAGGATTCCCTTATCCCAATGGTTCCCTCTCCCTGTATTGTATCTGTGTATCTCTGTATATTAGAGTGTAAGCTCTGCCAGACAGGGTTCCCTTCTCCCAATGGTTCCCTCTCCCTGTATTGTATCTGTGTCCCTCTGTATATTAGAGTGTAAGCTCTGCAGGACAGGATTCCCTTATCCCAATGGTTCCCTCTCCCTGTATTGTATCTGTGTATCTCTGTATATTAGAGTGTAAGCTCTGCCAGACAGGGTTCCCTTATCCCAATGGTTCCCTCTCCCTGTATTGTATGTGTCCCTCTATATATTAGAGTGTAAGCACTGCAGGACAGGGTTCCCTTCTCCTAATGGTTCCCTCTCCCTGTATTGTATCTGTGTCCCTCTGTATATTAGAGTGTAAGCTCTGCAGGACAGGATTCCCTTATCCCAATGGTTCCCCTGCCGCTCCCTGTATTGTTTCTTCTTCTGTCCCTTGTATATTAGAGTGTAAGCTCTGCAGGACAGGATTCCCTTCCCCAATGTTTCCTCTCCCTGTATTGTTTCTTGCCCCTCTTTATATTAGAGTGTAACTCTGCAGGATTCCCTTTTCCCAATGGTTCCCTCTCCCTGTATGCTGTGTCCTCTGTATATTAATGTAAGCTCTGCAGGACAGGATTCCCTTCTCCCAATGGTTTCCCTCTCCTGTATGGTACTCTGTGTCCCTCTGTAATTAGAGTGTAAGCTCTGCAGGACAGGATTCCTTCTTCCCAATGGTTCCCTCCCCCTGTATCTGTGCCCCTCTGTATTTAGATTGTGCTCTGCGACGGATTCCTTCTCCCAATGGTTCCCTCTCCTTGTATTGTATTTGTGTCCCTGTTATAAGAGTTGTAAGCTCTGCAGGACAGGATTCCCTTTCCCAATGGTTCCCTCTCCCTGTATTGTCTGTTGTCCCTGTATATTAGAGTGTAAGCTCTGAAGGACAGGATTCCCTTCCCCAATGGTTCCCTCTCCCTGTATTGATCTGTGTCCCTCTGTATATTAGTGTAAGCTCTGCAGGACAGGATTCCCTTCTCCCAATGGTTCCCTCTCCCTGTATTGATCGTGTCCCTCTGTATTTAGAGTGTAAGCTCTGCAGGACAGGATTCCCTTCTCCCAATGGTCCCCTCTCCCTGTATTGTATGTGTCCCTCTGTATATTAGAGTGTAAGCTCTGCAGGACAGGATTCCCTTCTCCCAATGGTTCCCTCTCCCTGTATTGCATCTGTGTCCCTCTGTATATTAGAGTGTAAGCTCTGCAGGACAGGATTCCATTCTCCCAATGGTTCCAACTCCCTGTATTGTATCTTTGTCCCTCTGTATATTAGAGTGTAAGCTCTGCAGGACAGGATTCCCTTCTCCCAATGGTTCCCTCCCCCTGTATCTGTGTCTCTTTGTATATTAGAGTGTAAGCTCTGCAGGACAGGATTCCCTTCTCCCAATGGTTCCCTCTCCCTGTATTGTATCTTTGTCCCATTGTATATTAGAGTGTAAGCTCTGCAGGACAGGATTCCGTTCTCCCAATGGTTCCCTCTCCCTGTATTGTATCTTTGTCCCTCTGTATATTAGAGTGTAAGCTCTGCAGGACAGGATTCCCTTCTCCCAATGGTTCCCTCCCCCTGTATCTGTGTCCCTCTGTATATTAGAGTGTAAGCTCTGCAGGACAGGATTCCCTTATCCCAATGGTCGCCTCTCCCTGTATTGTGTCTGTGTCACTCTGTATATTAGAGTGTAAGCTCTGCAGGACAGGATTCCCTTCTCCCAATGGTTCCAACTCCCTGTATTGTATCTGTGTCCCTCTGTATATTAAAGTGTAAGCCCTGCAGGACAGAATTCCCTTCTTCCAATGGTTCCCTCCCCCTATATCTGTGTCTCTTTGTAAATTAGAGTGTAAGCTCTGCAGGACAGGATTCCCTTCTCCCAATGGTTCCCTCTCCCTGTATTGTATCTGTTTCTCTCTGTATATTAGAGTGTAAGCTCTGCAGGACAGGATTCCCTTCTCCCAATGGTTCCCTCTCCCTGTATTGTATCTGTGTCTCTCTGTATATTAGAGTGTAAGCTCTGCAGGACAGGATTCCCTTCTCCCAATGGTTCCCTCTCCCTGTATTGTATCTGTGCCCCTCTGTATATTAGAGTGTAAGCTCTGCAGGACAGGATTCCCTTCTCCCAATGGTTCCACCCACCTGTATCTGTGTCCCTCTGTATATTAGAGTGTAAGCTCTGCAGGACAGGATTCCCTTCTCCCAATGGTTTTCTCTCCCTGTATTGTATCTTTGTCCCTCTGTATATTAGAGTGTAAGCTCTTCAGGAGAGGATTCCCTTCTCCCAATGGTTTCCTCTCCCTGTATTGGATCTTTGTCCCACTGTATATTAGAGTGTAAGCTCTGCAGGACAGGATTCCCTTATCCCAATGGTCGCCTCTCCCTGTATTGTATCTGTGTCCCTCTGTATATTAGAGTGTAAGGGCTGCAGGACAGGATTCCCTTATCCCAATGGTCGCCTCTCCCTGTATTGTATCTGTGTCCCTCTGTATATTAGAGTGTAAGCTCTGCAGGACAGGATTCCCTTATCCCAATTGTTCCCTCTCCCTGTATTGTACATCTGTCCCTCTGTATATTAGAGTGTAAGCTCTGCAGGACAGGATTCCCTTCTCCCAATCTCCCAATGGTTCCCTCTCCCTGTATTGTATCTGTGTCCCTCTGTATATGAGATTGTAAGCTATGCAGGACAGGATTCCCTTATCCCAATGGTTCCCTCTCCCTGTATTGTATCTGTGTCCCTCTGTATATTAGAGTGTAAGCTCTGCAGGACAGGATTCCCTTCTCCCAATGGTTCCCTCTCCCTGTATTGTATCTGTGCCCCTCTGTATATTAGAGTGTAAGCTCTGCAGGACAGGATTCCCTTCTCCCAATGGTTCCACCTACCTGTATCTGTGTCCCTCTGTATATTAGAGTGTAAGCTACAGACCCCGATCAATAATCGAACGTTAGTGTCTGCCGATGAAAAAGAAAATGGGTACCGGCAATATTTTTGGTATGACAAATCACGTGTCCTATCGAAGACCAAGGTCATCATTTACAGACGTGGTTTTCCGTCAAATAAAATTAAAAAATTTTGATGTGTGAATTTTTTCAACCCTAAAAATATCGTACCAGGCAATTAGTGGAATACTGATCCCTCCAAACACAGGGCTACCACATTAGCAACAGTCACCAGACAGGCCATAGCGTTAAAAAGGTGCTAATTTTGCCCCAACCAATCAGATGTTTAAGCTAGGTACACACAGTGCAGATCAGTGAAAGATGACAGATGATCTGCAGATCCTGTCTGTCATCTTTAAAAGATCTGCATACACAAGTCCCAAGCATTCTCCCTGTGCACATATAAGAGAACGCTCGGGACTGTGTGTTTCCATCGCCCGCGCTAACTCCTCTATAGGGAGTTTAGCGCGGCCAATGAACATTTTCGGTCTTTCCCAAACAAGCTTTCGGCCGACCCGTCGTTCGGTGGACACGCGCTCTTTCGGGAAACGAAGGTACACCAGTAACGATAAAGCCCTCGATACTGTCGGATCTTTATCATTACTGTGTGTACCCAGCTATAGCTTTCAAATGTTAATAAGATCTGATTGGTTGGGGCAAAATTAGCACCATTTTTACGATAAGACTTTTATTGAATCTCCCTGCAAGTTTGCCCAAAAAAAGACCAAATGAAGCTAAATTCCTTTTACCCCAGATACTGTTGTATCAATGATTTATATTTACTGTTTTTACACATAGAATTTAATCTTAATATTAGTACCAATGTACCATGTATTAGATTGTTGGAATGTATTTTCTATATAGATATCAACAGACGGACATCTCACTCTACTTGCATGTTAACTGCATCAGATGAAACTAATCCTGCAATACTGTACAGTTCGTGATATGTTAATTTATATAACCATACCCACCGTTTTTTACTTACATCACCGCAGTGATCACTCTCCACGCTCCCCCCTGGTCTCCCCGCCTAACTGTGCGTACATTATAAAGAAGCGTGTCGGGGAACTGATGGGAGTGGAGCAGGGATCTGTTAGCTTGCAAACTTTGCTCAATGGTTTGAGAAGTACAAACCGGAAATAAAAGTAGTAAATTGTAATTTTTATTCCTTAAAGTATTTTTTTGGGGGTAGTGGTATATTAACATCAGTCAACATTCCCCTTAAAAGAACAGCGCCAGGGCTGGGCTGGAATCTGTACAGCTCAACATCTGGCAAACGTATTAGACTCGGAAACTTATTACAATGACCCCTAAAGGGAAGTTACCAGTGATGTCCCTGTTTAGGATGGAAGGTTGGGAGGTATTATGCTGGCAATGGGCACATGGTAGAAGGGCGTGTATTTGCAGAGACATAATATTCCTTATAACCCAAACTAGAATGACTCATGGAAGTGGTACACGCACACACTACATACTGTATACGTTTTAAAAAAAAAAAAAGAAGTGCAAAAAGTTTGCCCGTAATTTGAATTTCAAGCAACCAATTGTACAGAGATTATAAAATGAAATAAGGTCAAGCAAATATCAAGTAAGTTCTCACCATTCATCTGATCACTACATTAATCTACTGATTCCCATGGATTCCTGCTTGTAATCTCTGGATAATGTCCAGTGTTCCATAACATCTGTGTGTATATTATATATATATTATTCTCTGTATTTGTACACACACAGTCACACTTAAATACACAATACGGATGACATCTAGTGACACTCACAGTAACAAAAAGTGTACGCCTTACCTGACTGCAAACCAGAGATGCTTTAATCTCCTTGGTAGAATTACCAATCAGTAAGACGTACACTTTCATTACATTGCCCGGTATGCTATTCAATAGGCGTTCATTTCACATTAAATACTTAGGGGCATATTTATAAAGAAACAAATTAGCGCCAAAAATTCCCGCCACACATCGCGGCCAAGCGAAATGCCGTGAAAATAGCGCTATCAGTGCCGTAAAAGCCCTTACAAGGGCCGGGGAGGGGGGTCTCGGTTCGAGCTGCGGGACCCCTTAAGCCCCAAAAGGCCCTTCTCAGGCCCCGCTGGAGGGAGCCTCCACCCCTCCCAGCGTCCCTCCTTCCCCTCCCCGGGAGCGGCCGGGGGGCTTGGAGGGGTGTGCTGGGGAGGGGTGGCGCGGCGGCTTCCCGGCAGCCCCTCCTAGCCTCCCATTCCGAGATTGCCGCAGTGGGGAACGGGTTGGGAGGGGCTGCTGGGAAGCGGCGGCGGGTGGTGTACGCCGCCGTGGGGGTTGTGGGCGGGGTGGGCGTGTCTCGCGGGGCGTGTGCGACCACCCGCCGGCGGTTGCCTGCCCATCCCCCCGCGGGAGGCTAGTATCGTGACTTCGCACCTTCAAGTGGCGAAGTAAAACAGCCGTGCTAGCAGATCGAAACCATGTACCCCCGCCGCTTTAAAATAGAAGCGGCGGTAACAGGTAAGTATTGCCTTTCGCGGCCGTTTTCGGACATTTATAAATCGTGTTAAACGCGATTTATATGCGTTAATGTCACAAAAACTGCGCAAAAACTTAACGAAGATTTATAAATATGCCCCTTAAAGTGACACTAAACTGGACTTATTAGCTCATTGCATCTGTATCTATATACACAAGGAGTGAGAAAGATTATTCCAACCTCCCTGGAATAAAATATGCCCGGGCAACAAGCAAAACTACCTTACCGGCATTCCACATGTGGCACCCTTACAGCTGACTGGCACCAAGAAAAGGCGCCATCTGCTGGGAAGGAGCCCTAATCGGACAGCCCCAATGTACTGAAGAAATGCAAAAAATCTGTTTAGGGCTCGTTCACACTAGAAACTGACAGAAATGCACAGCATTTCTGTCAGTTTGTATCCATTTTTTTCATACATTTGTATCCATTTTTTAACGTGGTATTCCATAGTTTCTATAGAAAATGCATGAAAAAACGGACAGAAACTGCTCATGCAGTGCGTTTCTTAAACTGACAGGAACGGATTATAACCAGCAGGTGTGAACGATGTTATGGAATCCAATGGGGTTTTACTGTCTGTCCATTTTTTAACACACCTGCGTTTGAAAAACGGATACAAACTGATGTATGTGTGAACGAGCCCTTAGTGTCCCTTTAACTTAATATTGAACTTAATATTAACTTAAATTGAACTGGCTACGCCAAGCTATTTCCATAATTTTTAGGAAATGGCGCACCCAGTGCAAAATTAGGCAAAACCCACACTACCAATAGTACATCAGATAACGTGGGTTTTGCACTTATTCAGACAACAAAACAAAAATGGCCAATATAACATCACCTGTTAGTCTAATTTTAAATAACACAATAAATGTATTACTTAGTACATTTTTTGACATGTTAGAATAAGGGTGTGTAATAACCAGGGACCTAGTTGGTATCCGATACTATTCAAAATTTGTAGGTAAAAACCACAATTAAAGAGTTTTAGTGTCACATGTAATGCTACCCTTATCCCAATGGTTCCCTCTCCCTGTATTGTATCTGTGTCCCTCTGTATATTAGAGTGTAAGCTCTGCAGGACAGGATTCCATTCTCCCAATGGTTCCAACTCCCTGTATTGTATCTTTGTCCCTCTGTATATTAGAGTGTAAGCTCTGCAGGACAGAATTCCCTTCTCCCAATGGTTCCCTCCCCCTGTATCTGTGTCTCTTTGTATATTAGAGTGTAAGCTCTGCAGGACAGGATTCCCTTCTCCCAATGGTTCCCTCTCCCTGTATTGTATCTTTGTCCCATTGTATATTAGAGTGTAAGCTCTGCAGGACAGGATTCCGTTCTCCCAATGGTTCCCTCTCCCTGTATTGTATCTTTGTCCCTCTGTATATTAGAGTGTAAGCTCTGCAGGACAGGATTCCCTTCTCCCAATTGGGACACCGCTCTTTCGGGAAACGAAGGTACACACAGTAACGATAAGCCTCGATACTGTCGGATCTTTATCATTACTGTGTGTACCCAGCTATAGCTTTCAAATGTTAAATAAGATCTGATTGGTTGGGGCAAAATTAGCACCATTTTTCCGATAAGAACTTATTAATCTCCCTGCAAGTTTGCCCAAAAAAGACCAAATGAAGCTGAAATCCGGTTTACCCCAGATACTGTTGTATCAATGATTTATATTTACTGTTTTTACACATAGAATTTAATCTTAATATATAGTACCAATGTACCATGTATTAGATTGTTGGAATGTATTTTCTATATAGATATCAACAACACGGACATCTCACTCTACTTGCATGTTAACTGCATCAGATGAAACATCCTGCAAAATACTGTACATTTCGTGATATGTAATTTATATTAACCATCCCCACCGTTTTTTACTTACAATCACCGCAGTGATCACTCTCCACGCTCCCCCCTGGTCTCCCCGCCTACACATGTGCGTACATATAAAGAAGCGTGTCGGGGGAACTGATGGAGGTGGAGCAGGGATCTGTTAGCGTGCAACCTTTGCTCAATGGTTTTGAGAAGTACAAACCGGAATAAAAGTAGTAAATGGTAAATTTTTATTCCTTAAAGTTTTTTTGGGGTAGTGGTATATTAACATCAGTCAACGTCCCCTTAAAGAACAGCGCCAGGGCTGGGCTGGAATCTGTACAGCTCAACATCTGGCAAACGTATTAGACTCGGTGAAACTTATTACAATGAAACACCCTAAAGGGAGTTACCAGTGAGTGTCCCTTTTAGGATGGAATGTTGGGAGGTATTATGCTGGCAATGGGCACACTGGTAGAAGGGCGTGTATTTGCAGAGACATAATATTCACATATATAACCCAAACTAGAATGACTCATGGAAGTGGTACACGCACACACATACATACTGTATACGTTTTAAAAAAAAAAAAAGAAGTGCAAAAAGTTTGCCCGTAATTTGAATTTCAAGCAACCAATTGTACAGAGATTATAAAATGAAATAAGGTCATAGCAAATATCAAGTAAGTTCTCACCATTCATCTGATCACTACATTAATCTACTGATTCCCATGGATTCCTGCTTGTAATCTCTGGATAATGTCCAGTGTTCCATGAACATCTGTGTGTATATATATATATATATATATTATCTGTATTTACACACACAGTCACACTTAAATACACAATACGGATGACATCTAGTGACACTCCAGTAACAAAAAGTGTACGCCTTACCTGACTGCAAACCAGAGATGCTTTAATCTCCTTGGTAAAGTTACCAATCAGGTAAGACGTACACTTTCATTACATTGGCCCGTAGCTATTCAATAGGCGTTCATTTCACATTAAATACTTAGGGGCATATTTATAAAGAAACAAATTAGCGCCAAAAATTACCGCCACACATCGCGGCCGCGAAAATAGCCGTGAAAATAGCGCTATCAGTGCCGTAAAAGCCCTTACAAGGGCCGGGGAGGGGGGGTCTCGGTTCGAGCTGCGGGACCCCTTAGCCCCAAAGGCCCTTCTCAGGCCCCCGCTGGAGGGAGCCTCCACCCCTCCCAGCGCTCCCTCCCTCCCCCTCCCCGGGAGCGGCCGGGGGGCTTGGAGGGGTTGCTGGGGAGGGGTGTGCGGCGGCTTTCCCGGCACCCTCCTAGCCTCCATTCCGAGATTGCCGCGAGTGGGGAACGGGTTGGGAGGGGCTGCTGGAAGCGGCGCGGGTGGTGTACGCCGCCGTGGGGGGTTGTGGGCGGGGTGGCGTGTCTCGCGGGGCGTGTGCGACCACCCGCCGCGGGTTGCCTGCCCATCCCCGCCGCGGGAGGCTAGTATCGGCTGACTTCGCCACCTTCAAGTGGCGAAGTAAAACAGCCGATGCTAGCAGATCGAAACCAGTACCGCCCGGCTTTATAAATAGAAGCGGCGGTAACAGGTAAGTATTGCCTTTCGCGGCCGTTTTCGGACATTTATAAAGTCGTGTTAAACGCGATTTATATGCGTTAATGTCACAAAAACTGCAGCAAAAACTTAACGAAGATTTATAAATATGCCCCTTAAAGTGACACTAAACTGGACTTATAGCTACATTGCATCTGTATCTATTACACAAGGAGGTGAGAAAGATTATTCCAACCTCCCTGTGAATAAAATAATGCCCGGGCACCAGAGCAAAACTACCTTACCGGCTTCCACTTGCACCCTTACAGCTGACTGGCACCAAAGAAAGGCGCCATCTGCTGGGAAGGAGCCCTAATCGGAGCACCAATGTACTGAATGAAATGCAAAAAATCTGTTTAGGGCTCGTTCACACTAGAAACTGACAGAAATGCCAGCATTTCTGTCAGTTTGTATCCATTTTTTTCATACATTTGTATCCATTTTTTAACGTGTGTATTCCATAGATTTCTATAGAAAATGCATGAAAAAACGGACAGAATGCTGCATGCAGTGCGTTTCTTAAACTGACAGGAACGATTATAACCGCAGCAGGTGTGAACGATGTTATGGAATCCAATGGGGTTTTACTGTCTGTCCTTTTTTTAAACACACCTGCGTTTGAAAAACGGATACAAACTGATGTAGTGTGAACGAGCCCTTATGTTCCCTTTAACTTAATATTGAACTTAATATTAACTTAATTTGAACTGGCTACGCCAAGCTATTTCCATATTTTTAGGAAATGGCGCACCCCAGTGCAAAATTAGTGCAAAACCCACACTAACCAATAGTACATCAGATAACGTGGGTTTTGCACTTATTCAGACAACAAAACAAAAATGGCCAATATAACATCACCTGTTAGTCTAATTTTAAATAACACATAAATAGGTATTACTTGTTTACATTTTTTGACATGTTAGATATAAGGGTGTGTAATAAACCAGGGACCTAGTTGGAGTATCCGATACTATTCAAATTTGTAGGTAAAAACCACAATTAAAGAGTTTAAGTGTCACATGTAATGCATAACCTCTGTATATCAGTGTAAGCTCTGCGGACAGGATTCCCTT
The DNA here is from genome assembly GCA_019447015.1 of Hymenochirus boettgeri. Taxonomy (NCBI): domain Eukaryota; kingdom Metazoa; phylum Chordata; class Amphibia; order Anura; family Pipidae; genus Hymenochirus; species Hymenochirus boettgeri. The sequence goes on along the minus strand of CM033471.1, from coordinate 256,477,424 downwards.
TGCCCAATGGTTCCCTCACCCTGTTTTGTATCTGTGTCCCCTGTATATTAGAGTGTAAGCTCTGCAGGACAGGATTCCCTTGCCCAATGTTCCCTCACCCTGTTTGTATCTGTGTCCTCTGTATATTAGAGTGTAGCTCTGCAGGACAGGATTCCCTTCTCCCCTCAGTGTAAGCTCTGCAGGACAGGATTCCCTTCTCCCAATCTCCCAATGGTTCCCTCTCCCTGTATTGTATCTGTGTCCCTCTGTATATTAGAGTGTAAGCTCTGCAGGACAGGATTCCCTTCTCCCAATCTCCCAATGGTTCCCTCTCCCTGTATTGTATCTGTGTCCCTCTGTATATTAGAGTGTAAGCTCTGCAGGACAGGATTCCTTTCTCCCAATGGTTCCCTCTCCCTGTATTGTATCTGTGTCCCTCTGTATATTAGAGTGTAAGCACATAAAGGGCTGTGGGTGCTCTGTAATATGCAGTAAGGGACGCTATGGAGCATTGTGCTACTGATTAGATCATAGTTCATTTATAGCCTGTAGCAACAAAAATAAACAAACCGCACTGCACTGAATCACACATTCAACTGGAAAACACAAAAATAGTCTCCTACATTAACCATGTATTTTCATTAGTACACAGAGCAAATGTGTGGACTCTTTGGGGTGAAGCCGTGTTGGCCGGAAAGCAGCCATATCAGTGTAAAACATGCTACCCGATGTATTATCCATTTAGCGTGGGTTTCACATAGTTTGCACCATTTCTGAAATATTTGAGAAATAACACCCAGTGCTAAATTGGGTAAGTTAAGTATTGCTCTGCTATGTAATGCTAAGTGTAACACCTTTGTACTTACGGCGCAAACCTTGCCTCTTACCAGACCGCATTTAGATCTCTGCAAGGTAAGACATTCCGGCCTGCGTATTGCATCGCCCCATTTGTAGAAATACAGCATATCTATATCAGCACACTCACACAAAACTGAACACATTTGGAGGTATTCCGTCATTCCAAATATACTGAATACTGGATAGGTTTCTAAAACTATACATTAGATATCAAAATACATTTCCAGCAATCAGAATAGGAAGGAGAGCCCACACAGCATTCCATCCTTCCAATCCTATTCTGATTGCTGTAACTACTGCTGGGACCGGGGCAGATGGAAGTAGAGACCCATAAAGTCAAACCAGAAGTGTGGAGCCTACCAAACCAAATACATTTATGGGCCGACATAGTAAAGAGAAGTTATGGTACGTTTTTTCTAAGCGCGATCCCGCAATCATTTAATCTCCTTCCGAGACTTACATCAGCACGGGATCCCGGGCACGTAAGATGGAACTTTGTTTTTCCTCCATTTGCCCCTTACACCTCCATTCAATAGGCGTTAAGTTTTGCTCTATTGGCCTATTGAATAGGCTATGCTGTGCGATTTCAAAAAATCTATGGAAATGGCGCGGCCAGCCTGAAACTATGGCAAAGCCACACTAGCCCGATATTACATTGGGTTTTGCACTAATTCATGTTGATTCAGGGATCCTTTCCGATTGCAATCTGGAGTCAATAGGGAAATTAGATGCCCCCGAACCACCCAGACATGCCCTAAACAGCACAGTCACATGGAATGCCCAAGCCCTGCCAATCACAGGATCTTGTGACAATTACCAGGACTCCAGGACAGCCCCCTTCAAAGTCGCTCTGTCACAGATAGGCTGTGAGGGTTGGGGGGTATGCAATAAGAAGCATTATGGTTACAGTAGGACCATAGGTTGGTTAATTAGTGGAATATGAGTTTTGCTGTTATGTGATCCACCTCTTCCCACACCTGCATTCAGGACTTTGCTCTGGAACTCCCATCCTTCTTCTGGACATGGTCCTTATGGCTGGTAAACATTGGCCTATAAAATGGCCCAGTCGACTGCCACGGAAAATATTATGATCAATTTGGTCAGGATTGGTTGGAAATTACAGATAGTCGGTATATGACAGTAAATCACAGCCGGTCCCATAGGTCTACAGTGAACAGCAGCATTGGTTGTGCCAAAATATCAGTGGTCCTGCTTAAAAAGTCAGGATAATTGGATCTGGGGCAACCGGCATGTAATGTTCTTAGGGCTGGTCTGACAGACCCCGATCAATAATCGAACGTTAGTCTGCCGATGAAAAAGAAAATGGGTACCGGCAATATTTTGGTATGACAAATCACGTGGCCTATCGAAGACCAAGGTCATCATTTACAGACGTGGTTTTCCGTCAAATAAAATTAAAAAATTTTGATTGTGTGAATATTTTCAACCCTAAAAATATCGTACCAGGCAATTAGTTGGAATACTGATCCCTCCAAACACAGGGCTACCACATTAGCAACAGTCACCAGACAGGCCATAGCGTTAAAAAAGGTGCTAATTTTGCCCCAACCAATCAGATGTTAAGCTAGGTACACACAGTGCAGATCAGTGAAAGATGACAGATGATCTGCAAGATCCTGTCTGTCATCTTTAAAAGATCTGCATACACACAGTCCCAAGCATTCTCCCTGTGCACATTATAAGGAGAACGCTCGGGACTGTGTGTTTCCATCGGCCGCGCTAGACTCCTCTATAGGGAGTTTAGCGCGGCCAATGAACATTTTCGGTCTTTCCCAAACAAGCTTTCGGCCGACCCGATCGTTCGGTGGACACGCGCTCTTTCGGGAAACGAAGGTACACACAGTAACGATAAAGCCTCGATACTGTCGGATCTTTATCATTACTGTGTGTACCCAGCTATAGCTTTCAAATGTTAAATAAGATCTGATTGGTTGGGGCAAAATTAGCACCATTTTTAACGATAAGAACTTTTATTGAATCTCCCTGCAAGTTTGCCCAAAAAAAGACCAAATGAAGCTGAAATTCCGGTTTACCCCAGATACTGTTGTATCAATGATTTATAATTTACTGTTTTTACACATAGAATTTAATCTTAATATATAGTACCAATGTACCATGTATTAGATTGTTGGAATGTATTTTCTATATAGATATCAACAGACAGGACATCTCAACTCTACTTGCATGTTAACTGCATCAGATGAAACTAATCCTGCAAAATACTGTACAGTTCGTGATATGTAATTTATATTAACCATACCCACCGTTTTTTACTTACAATCACCGCAGTGATCACTCTCCACGCTCCCCCCTGGTCTCCCCGCCTAACATGTGCGTACATATTAAAGAAGCGTGTCGGGGGAACTGATGGGAGGTGGAGCAGGGATCTGTTAGCGTGCAAACTTTGCTCAATGGTTTGAGAAGTACAAACCGGAAATAAAAGTAGTAAATTGTAAATTTTTATTCCTTAAAGTAATTTTTTTGGGGGTAGTGGTATATTAACATCAGTCAACATTCCCCTTAAAAGAACAGCGCCAGGGCTGGGCTGGAATCTGTACAGCTCAACATCTGGCAAACGTATTAGACTCGGTGAAACTTATTACAATGAAACCCTAAAGGGAAGTTACCAGTGAGTGTCCCTGTTTAGGATGGAATGTTGGGAGGTATTATGCTGGCAATGGGCACATGGTAGAAGGGCGTGTATTTGCAGAGACATAATATTCATATATAACCCAAACTAGAATGACTCATGGAAGTGGTACACGCACACACATACATACTGTATACGTTTAAAAAAAAAAAAAAGAAGTGCAAAAAGTTTGCCCGTAATTTGAATTTCAAGCAACCAATTGTAAAAAAGGTCATAGCAAATATCAAGTAAGTTCTCACCATTCATTTCTGATCACTACATTAATCTACTGATTCCCATGGATTCCTGCTTGTAATCTCTGGATAATGTCCAGTGTTCCATGAACATCTGTGTGTATATATATATATATATATATATATCTGTATTTGTACACACACAGTCACACTTAAATACACAATACGGATGACATCTAGTGACACTCACAGTAACAAAAAGTGTACGCCTTACCTGACTGCAAACCAGAGATGCTTTAATCTCCTTGGTAAGAGTTACCAATCAGGTAAGACGTACACTTTCATTACATTGGCCCGGTATGCTATTCAATAGGCGTTCATTTCACATTAAATACTTAGGGGCATATTTATAAAGAAACGAAATTAGCGCCAAAAAATTACCGCCACACATCGCGGCCGCGAAAATAGCCGTGAAAATAGCGCTATCAGTGCCGTAAAAGCCCTTACAAGGGCCGGGGAGGGGGGGTCTCGGTTCGAGCTGCGGGACCCCCTTAAGCCCCAAAAGGCCCTTCTCAGGGCCCCGCTGGAGGGAGCCTCCACCCCTCCCAGCGGCTCCCTCCCTTCCCCTCCCCGGGAGCGGCCGGGGGGCTTGGAGGGGTTGCTGGGGAGGGGGTGTGCGGCGGCTTCCCGGCAGCCCCTCCTAGCCTCCCATTCCGAGATTGCCGCGAGTGGGGAACGGGTTGGGAGGGGCTGCTGGGAAGCGGCGGCGGGTGGTGTACGCCGCCGTGGGGGGTTGTGGGCGGGGTGGGCGTGTCTCGCGGGGCGTGTGCGACCACCCGCCGCGGGTTGCCTGCCCATCCCCGCCGCGGGAGGCTAGTATCGGCTGACTTCGCCACCTTCAAGGTGGCGAAGTAAAACAGCCGATGCTAGCAGATCGAAACCAGTACCGCCGCTTTATAAATAGAAGCGGCGGTAACAGGTAAGTATTGCCTTTCGCGGCCGTTTTCGGACATTTATAAATCGTGTTAAACGCGATTTATGCGTTAATGTCAGCAAAAACTGCAGCAAAAACTTAACGAAGATTTATAAATATGCCCCTTAAAGTGACACTAAACTGGACTTATTAGCTACATTGCATCTGTATCTATAATACACAAGGAGGTGAGAAAGATTATTCCAACCTCCCTGTGAATAAAATAATGCCCGGGCAACAGAGCAAAACTTACCTTACCGGCATTCCACATGTGGCACCCTTACAGCTGACTGGCACCAAAGAAAGGCGCCATCTGCTGGGAAGGAGCCCTGATCAGAGCACCAATGTACTGAATGAAATGCAAAAAATCTGTTTAGGGCTCGTTCACACTAGAAACTGACAGAAATGCACAGCATTTCTGTCAGTTTGTATCCATTTTTTTCATACATTTGTATCCATTTTTTAACGTGTGTATTCCATAGATTTCTATAGAAAATGCATGAAAAAACGGACAGAAATGCTGCATGCAGTGCGTTTCTTAAACTGACAGGAACGGATTATAACGCAGCAGGTGTGAACGATGTTATGGAATCCAATGGGGTTTTACTGTCTGTCCATTTTTTTAAACACACCTGCGTTTGAAAAACGGATACAAACTGATGTAGTGTGAACGAGCCCTTAGTGTCCCTTTAACTTAATATTGAACTTAATATTAACTTAATATTGAACTGGCTACGCCAAGCTATTTCCATAATTTTTAGGAAATGGCGCACCCAGTGCAAAATTAGTGCAAAACCCACACTAACCAAATGTACATCAGATAACGTGGGTTTTGCACTTATTCAGACAAACAAACAAAATGGCCAATATAACATCACCTGTTAGTCTAATTTTAAATAAACCAATAAATAGTATTACTTAGTTACATTTTTGACATGTTAGAATAAGGTGTGTAATAAACCAGGGACCTAGTTGGAGGTTCCGATACTATTCAAAATTTGTAGGTAAAACCACAATTAAAGAGTTTTAGTGTCACATGTAATGCATAACCTCTGTATATCAGAGTGTAAGCTCTGCAGGACAGGATTCCCTTTGCCCAATGGTTCCCTCACCCTGTATTGTATCTGTGTCCCTCTGTATATTAGAGTGTAAGCTCTGCAGGACAGGATTCCCTTCTCCCAATGGTTCCCTCTCCCTGTATTGTATCTGTGTCCCTCTGTATATTAGAGTGTAAGCTCTGCAGGACAGGATTCCCTTATCCCAATGGTTCCCTCTCCCTGTATTGTATCTGTGTATCTCTGTATATTAGAGTGTAAGCTCTGCCAGACAGGGTTCCCTTCTCCCAATGGTTCCCTCTCCCTGTATTGTATCTGTGTCCCTCTGTATTAGAGTGTAAGCTCTGCAGGACAGATTCCCTTCTCCCATTATGTCCCTCTCCCTTTATTGTATCTGGTCCCTCGTATATTAGAGTGTAAGCTCTGCAGGACAGGTATTCCCTTCTCCAATCTCCCAATGGTTCCCTCTCCTGTATTGTATCTGTGTCCCTCTGTATATTAGAGTGTAAGCTCTGCAGGACAGGATTCCTTCTCCCAATGGTTCCCCTCCCTGTATTGTATCGGTGTCCCTCTGTCCCCGCCCTTATTTAGAGTGTAAGCACATAAAGGGCTGTGGGTGCTCTGTAATATGCAGTAAGGGACGCTATGGAGCATTGTGCTACTGATGAATCATAGTTCATTTTATAGCCTGTAGCAACAAAAATAAACAAACCGCACTGCACTGAATCACACATTCAACTGGAAACACAAAAATAGTCTCCTACATTAACCATGTATTTTCATTAGTACACAGAGCCAATGTGTGGACTCTTTGGGGTGAGCCGTGTTGGGCCGAAAGCCACCATATCAGTGTAAAACAGCTACCCCACCCCACCCGATGTATTATCCATTTAGCTGTGTTTCACATATTTGCACCATTTCTGAAATATTTGAGAAATAACACCCAGTGCTAAATTGGGTAAGTTAAGTATTGCTCTGCTATGTAATGCTAAGTGTAACACCTTTGTACTTACGGCGCAAACCTTGCCTCTTACCAGACCGCATTTAGATCTCTGCAAGGTAAACATTCCGGCCTGCGTATGCATCGCCCCATTTGTAGAAACAGCATATCTATATCAGCACACTCACACAAAACTGAACACATTTGGAGGTATTTCCGTCATTCCAAATATACTGAATACTGGATAGGTTTCTAAAACTATACATTAGATATCAAAATACATTTCCAGCAATCAGAATAGGAAGGAGAGCCCACACAGCATTCCATCCTTCCAATCCTATCTGATTGCTGTAACTACTGCTGGGACCGGGGCAGATGAAGTAGAGACCCATAAAGTCAAACCAAAGTGTGGAGCCTACCAAACCAAATACATTTATGGCCGACATAGTAAAGAGAAGTTATGGTACGTTTTTTTCTAAGCGCGATCCCGCAATCATTTAATCTCCTTCCGAGACTACATCAGCACGGGATCCCGGGCACGTAAGATGGAACTTTGTTTTTCCTCCTTTTGCCCCTTACACCTCCATTCAATAGGCGTTAAGTTTTGCTCTATTGGCCTATTAATAGGCTATGCTGTGCGATTTCAAAAAATCTATGGAAATGGCGCGGCCAGCCTGAAACTATGGCAAAGCCACACTAGCCCGATATTACATTGGGTTTTGCACTAATTCATGTTGATTCAGGGATCCTTTCCGATTGCAATCTGGAGTCAATAGGGAAATTAGATGCCCCAACCACCCAGACATGCCCTAAACAGCACAGTCACATGGAATGCCCAAGCCCTGCCAATCACAGGATCTTGTGACAATTACCAGACTCCAGACACCCCCTTCAAAGTCGCTCTGTCCACAGATAGGCTGTGAGGGTTGGGGGGGGTATGCAATAAGAAGCATTATGGTTACAGTAGGACCATAGGTTGGTTAATTAGTGGAATATGAGTTTTGCTGTTATGTGATCCACCTCTTCCACACCCTGCATTCAGGACTTTGCTCTGGAACTCCCATCCTTCTTCTGGACATGGTCCTTATGGCTGGAAACATTGGCCTATAAAATGGCCCAGTCGCACTGCCACGGAAAATATTATGATCAATTTGGTCAGGATTGGTTGGAAATTACAGATAGTCGGTATATGACAGTAAATCACAGCCGGTCCCATAGGTCTACAGTGAACAGCAGCATTGGTTGTGCCAAAATATCAGTGCTCCTGCTTTAAAAGTCAGGATAATTGGATCTGGGGCAACCGGCATGTAATGTTCTTAGGGCTGGTCTGACAGACCCCGATCAATAATCGAACTTTAGTCTGCCGATGAAAAAGAATGGGTACCGCAATATTTTGGTATGACAAATCACGTGGTACCTACGAAGACCAAGGTCATCATTTACAGACGTGGTTTTCCGTCAAATAAAATTAAAAATTTTTGATTGTGTGAATATTTTCCCCCCTAAAAATATCGTACCAGGCAATTAGTTGGAATACTGATCCCTCCAAACACAGGGCTACCACATTAGCAACAGTCACCAGACAGGCCATAGCGTTAAAAAAGTGTCTAATTTTGCCCCAACCAATCAGATTTTAAGCTAGGGTACACACATGTGCAGATCAGTGAAAGATGACAGATGATCTGCAAGATCCTGTCTGTCATCTTTAAAAGATCTGCATACACAACAGTCCCAAGCATTCTCCCTGTGCACATTATAAGGAGAACGCTCGGACTTGTTTGTTTCCATCGCCGCGCTAGACTCCTCTATAGGGAGTTTAGCGCGGCCAATGAACATTTTCGGTTTTCCCAAACAAGCTTTCGCCGACCCGATCGTTCGGTGGACACGCGCTCTTTCGGGAAACGAAGGTACACCACAGTAACGATAAAGCCTCGATACTGTCGGATCTTTATCATTACTGTGTGTACCCAGCTATAGCTTTCAAATGTTAATAAGATCTGATTGGTTGGGGCAAAATTAGCACCATTTTTACGATAAGAACTTTTATTGATCTCTCCTGCAATTTTTGCCCAAAAAAAGACCAAATGAAGCTGTTCCGGTTTACCCCAGATACTGTTGTATCATGATTTATATTTACTGTTTTTACACATAGAATTTAATCTTAATATATAGTACCAATGTACCATGTATTAGATTGTTGGAATGTATTTTCTATATAGATATCAACAGACCGGACATCTCACTCTACTTGCATGTTAACTGCATCAGATGAAACTAATCCTGCAAAATACTGTACAGTTCGTGATATGTAATTTATATTAACCATACCCACCGTTTTTTACTTACATCACCGCAGTGATCACTCTCCACGCTCCCCCCTGGTCTCCCCGCCTAACATGTGCGTACATATAAAGAAGCGTGTCGGGGGAACTGATGGGAGGTGGAGCAGGGATCTGTTAGCGTGCAAACTTTGCTCAATGGTTTGAGAAGTACAAACCGGAATAAAAGTCGTTAGAGTGTAAGCTCTGCAGGACAGGGTTCCCTTCTCCCAATGGTTCCCTCTCCCTGTATTGTATCTGTGTCTCTCTGTATATTAGAGTGTAAGCTCTGCAGGACAGGATTCCCTTCTCCCAATGGTTCCCTCTCCCTGTATTGAATCTGTGTCCCTCTGTACAGTATATTAGAGTGTAAGCTCTGCAGGACAGGATTCCCTTCTCCCAATGGCCCCCTCTCCCTGTATTGTATATCTGTGTCCCTCTGTACAGTATATTAGAGTGTAAGCTCTGCAGGATTCCCTTCTCCCAATGGCCCCCTCTCCTTGTACTGAATCTGTGTCCCTCTGTATATTACAGTGTAAGCTCTGCAGGATTCCCTTCTCCCAATGATCCCCTCTCCCTGTATTGTATCTGTGTCCCTCTGTATATTACAGTGTAAGCTCTGCAGGACAGGATTCCCTTCTCCCAATGGTTCCCTCTCCCTGTATTGTATCTGTGTCCCTCTGTATATTAGAGTGTAAGCTCTGCAGGACTGGATTCCCTTCTCCCAATGGTTCCCTCACCCTGTATTGTATATCTGTGTCCCTCTGTATATTAGAGTGTAAGCTCTGCAGGACAGGATTCCCTTCTCCCAATGGTTCCCTCACCCTGTATTGTATATCTGTGTCCCTCTGTATATTAGAGTGTAAGCTCTGCAGGACTGGATTCCCTTCTCCCAATGGTTCCCTCTCCCTGTATTGTATCTGTGTCCCTCTGTATATTAGAGTGTAAGCTCTGCAGGACAGGATTCCCTTCTCCCAATGGTTCCCTCTCCCTGTATTGTATCTTTGTCCCTCTGTATATTAGAGTGTAAGCTCTGCAGGACAGGATTCCAATCACCCAATGGTTCCCTCTCCCTGTATTGTATCTGTCCCTCTGTATAATAGAGTGTAAGCTCTGCAGGACAGGATTCCCTTTTCTAAATGATTCCCTCTCCCTGTATTGTATCTGTGTCCCTCTGTATATTAGAGTGTAAGCTCTGCAGGACAGGATTCCCTCTCCCAATGATTCCCTCTCCCTGTATTGTATCTGTGTCCCTCTGTATATTAGAGTGTAAGCTCTGCAGGACAGGATTCCGTTCTCCCAATGGTTCCCTCTCCCTGTATTGTATCTGTGTCCCTCTGTATATTAGAGTTTAAGCTCTGCAGGACAGGGTTCCAATCTCCCAATGGCTCCCTGTATTGTACCTGTGTCCCTCTGTATATAGGTGTCAGCTCTATGGGAAAGCACCACCCTCTTCCTTATAGTTCCCTCTCCCTTTATCATATCTACACTATGACACTAAGTAGAAGTCTTTTCGGACGATTTTTTTCCTCTTTTTATTTTTATCCTTTTCCCTCAGTATCCTAGTCACCAAACCTAAGTAGTTATTTTAGTTTCAGTAGGGTTTCTTTCCCTTTAATATGACTGTTTCTTCTGCATTTTTGTGAGCAAGATCTGGAGGGTAATCATAGCTCTACCAGTCATTTCTATTGTATTTTAATGCATTATCTCTGCAGAACATTGTTCCATTTTGCCAATTTTAGTCTCTATATTGTTATACCATGCACA
>CM033471.1:256450510-256465906 GCA_019447015.1 Hymenochirus boettgeri | reverse complement strand
CCTGTCCCTGTATTGTATCTGTGTCCCTCTGTATATTAGAGTGTAAGCTCTGCAGGACAGGATTCCATTCTCCCAATGGTTCCCTCTCCTTGTATTGTATGTGTCCCTCTGTATATTAGATTGTAAGCTCTGCAGGACAGGATTCCCTTCTCCCAATGGTTCCCTCTCCCTGTATTGTATCTCTGTCCCTCTGTATATTAGATTGTAAGCTCTGCAGGACAGGATTCCCTTATCCCAATGGTCGCCTCTCCTGTATGTGGTCTGTGTCACTTGTATATTAAGAGGTAAGCCCTGCAGGACTGGATCCCTTAGCCCAATGGGCGCTCTCCCGGTATTTGGTTCTGTGTCACTCTGTATATTAGAGTGTAAGCTCTGCAGACAGGATTCCCTCTCCCAATGTTCCCTCCCTGTATTGTATCTGTGTCCCTCTGTATATTAGAGTGTAAGCTCTGCAGGACAGGATTCCCTTATCCCAATGGTTCCCTCTCCCTGTATTGTGCTGTGTCCTCTGGATATTAGAGTGTAAGCTCTGCAGGACCAGGATATCCCTTCTCCCAATGGGTTTCCAACTCCCTTAATTTTTTCTCCTTATTGTATCTGTGTCCCTCTGTATATTAGAGTGTCAAGCTCTGCAGACAGATGTCCCTTCTCCCAATGGTTCCCTCTCCTATATCTGGTCTCTTTGAATATTAGAGTGTAGCTCTGCAGGACAGGATTCCCTTCTCCCAATGGTTCCCTCTCCCTGTATTGATCTGTTGTCTCTCTGTATATTAGAGTGTAAGCTCTTGCAGGACAGGTTCCCTTATCCCAATGGTTCCCTCTCCCTTGTATTGTATCTGTGTCTCTCCTGTATATTAGAGTGTAAGCTCTGCCGGACAGGATTCCCTTCTCCCAATGGTTCCCTCTCCCTGTATTGTAATCTGTGTAGCCCTCTGTATATTAGAGTGTAAGCTCTGCCGACAGAATTCCTTATCCCAAATGGTTCCCTCCTCCCTGTATCTGTGGTCCCACTCTGTATATTAGAGTGTAAGCTCTGCAGACTGGTTCCTTTTTCCCATGGTTCCCTCTCCTGTATTGTACTTGTGTCCCTAATATGAGTTAATCTCACTGCAGGACAGGTTCCTTTCCTAATGGTCCTCTCCCCCCCCTTTTTTTTTGTATGTGTCTGTGTGGCCCTCTGTATATTAGAGTGTAAGCTCTGCAGGACAGGATTCCCTTTCCATGGTTTCCCTCTCCTGTTATGCATGATCTGTGCCCTCTGTATATTAGAGTGTAGCTCTGCATGGACAGGATTCCTTCTCCCAATGGTTCCCTCTCCCTTTTGATCTGTGTCCCTCTGTTCTTGAGTGTAAGCTCTGCCGGACAGGATTCCCTTCTCCCAATGGTTCCCTCTCCCTGTATTGTTATGTGTCCCTCTGTATATTTAGATGTAGCTCTGCAGGACAGGATTCCCTTCTCCATGGTTCCCTCCCCTGGTATTGTTTCTCTTGCCCTCTGTAACTACGAGTGTAACTCTCTGCGGACGGATTCCTTCTCCCAAGGTTCCCGTCCCTTTTTGTTATCTTGTCCCCTCTGGTATATTAGGTGTAAGCTCTGCATGACAGGATTCCTTCTCCCCAATGGTTTCCCTCCCTGTATCTGTGTCTCTTCTGTATATTAGGTGTAAGCTCTGCAGGACAGGATTCCTTCTCCCAATGGTTCCCTCCCCTGTATTGTTCTGTGTCCCTCTGTAATTAGAGTGTAAGCTCTGCGAGACAGGATTCCTTCTTCCAATGGTTCCCTCTCCTGTATGTATCTTTGTCCCTCTGTATATTAGAGTGTAAGCTCTGCATGACTGATTCCCTTCCTCCCATGGTTCCCCCTCCCCTGTATCTGTGTCCACTTTGTGTATATTAGAGTGTAAGCTCTGCCAGACAGGATTCCCTTATCCCAATGGTCGCCTCTCCCTGTATTGTGTCTGTGTCACTCTGTATATTAGAGTGTAAGCTCTGCAGGACAGGATTCCCTTCTCCCAATGGTTCCAACTCCCCTGTATTGTATCTGTGTCCCCTCTGTATATTAGAGTGTGAGCCCTCTGCAGGACAGGATTCCCTTCTCCCAATGGTCCCCTCTCCCTGTTTTGTTCGTGTCCTCTGTATATTAGAGTGTAAGCTCTGCAGGACAGGATTCCCTTCTCCCAATGGTTCAACTCCCCTGTATTGATCTGTGGTCCCCTCTGTATATTAGAGTGTAAGCTCTGCAGGACAAGGATTCCCTTCTCCCAATGGTTCCACTCCCCCTATTTATCTGTGGTCCTCTTTGTAATTAGAGTGTAACTCTTGCAGGACAGGATTCCCTTCCTCGCCAATGGTTTCCCTCTCCCGTATTGTATCTGTTGTCCTCTTATATTAGAGTGTAAGCTCTGGCGGACAGGATTCCCTTCTCCCAATGGTTCCCTCTCCCTGTAATTGTATCTGTTGTCTCCTCTGTATATTAGATGTAGCCTCTGCAGGCGGATTCCCTTCTCCCAATGGTTCCCTCCCCTGTTGTATCTGTGTCCCTCTGTTAATTAGAGTGTAGCTCTGCAGACAGGATTCCCTTCTCCCAATGGTTCCCTCTCCCTGTATTGTATCTGTGCCCTTCTGTATATTGAGTGTAAGCTCTGCAGGCAGGATTCCCTTCTCCCAATGGTTCCCCCACCCTGTTATCGTGTCCCTCTGTATATTAGAGTTGTATACCTGCAGGACAGGATTCCCTTCTCCCAATGGTCGCCTCTCCCTGTATTGTGTCTTTGGTCCACTCTGTATATTAGAGTGTAAGCTCTGCAGGACAGGATTCCCTTTCCCAATGGTTCCCTCTCCCTGTATTGTATCTGTCCCACGTATATTAGAGTGTAGCTCGCAGACAGGATTCCCTTCTCCCATGGTTCCACCCCTGTATTGTTGTGTCCCTCTGTATATTAGAGTGTAAAGCTCGCGGACAGGATTCCCTTTCCCAATGTTCCCTCTCCCTGTATTGTATCTTGTGTCCACTCGTATATTAGAGTGTAAGCTCTGCAGGAAGGATGTCCCTTCTCCATGGTTTCCCTCCCCCTGTATTGTATCTTGTCCCCTGTATAATTAGAGTGTAAGCTCTGCAGGACAGGATTCCCTTATCCCAATGGTCGCCTCTTCCCTGTATTGTATCTGTTCCCTCTGTATATTAGAGTGTAAGGCTCGCAGGACATGAATTCCCTTCTCCCAATGGTCGCCTCTCCCTGTATTGTATCTGTGTCCCTCTGTATATTAGAGTGTAAGCTCTGCAGGACAGATTCCCTTCTCCAATGGTTCCCTCCCCTGTATGTATCTTCCCTCTGTATATAGAGTGTAAGCTCTGCAGGACAGGTTCCCTTCTCCCAAATGGTTCCCTCTCCCTGTATTGTATCTGTGTCCCTCTGTATATGAGATTGGTGAAGCTCTGCAGGACAGGATTCCCTTTCCCAATGGTTCCCTCTCCTGTATTGTATCTGTGTCCCTCTGTATATTAGAGTGTAAGCTCTGCAGGACGGATTCCTTATCCCAATGTCGCTCTTCCCTGTATTGTATCTGTGTCCTCATGTATATTAGAGTGTAAGGGCTGGCAGGACAGGATCCCTTATCCCAATGGTCGCCTCTCCCTGTATGTATCTGTGTCCCTCTGTATATTAGAGTGTAAGCTCTGCAGGACAGGATTCCCTTATCCCAATTGTTCCCTCTCCCTGTATTGTACATCTGTCCCTCTGTATATAGAGTGTAAGCTCTGCAGGACAGGATTCCCTTCCCCATCTCCCAATGGTTCCTCTCCCTGTATTGTATCTGTGTCCCTTTGTAATATTAGAGTGTAAGCTCTGCAGGACGGATCCCTTCTCCCAATCTCCCAATGGTTCCCTCTCCCTGTATTGTATCTGTGTCCCTCTGTATATTAGAGTGTAAGCTCTGCAGGACAGGATTCCCTTCTCCCAATGGTTCCCTCTCCCTGTATTGTTATCTGTGTCCCTCTGTATATTAGAGTTAAGCACATAAAGGACCCTGTGGGTGCTCTGTAATATGCAGTAAGGGACGTCTATGGAGCATTGTGCTACTGATTAGATCATAAGTTCATTTATAGCCTGTAGCAACAACAATAACAAACCCACTGCACTTGAATCCACCATTCAACTGAAAACACAAAAATAGTCTCTCCTACATTACCATGTATTTTTCATTAGTAACAGAGGCACTTTGTGGTCGGACTCTTTGGGGTGAGCCGTGTTGGCCGATAAGCAGCCATATCAGGTAAAACCATGCTACCCGATGTTTACTCCATTTTATCGTGGTTTCACCTAGTATTGCACCATTTCTGAATATTGAGAAATAACCCCCAGTGCTAAATTGGGTAGTTAAGTATTGCTCTGCTATGTAATGCTAAGTGTACACCTTGTACTTTACGGCGCAAAACCTGCCTCTTACCAACCGCATTTAGATCTCCTGCAAGGTAAACATTCCGGCTGCCTTATTGCATCGCCCCATTTGTAGAAGACACATATTTATCACACCTCACACAAAACTGAACATCATTGTGCAGAGTATTCCATATAGCCAAATAACTGAATACTGGATGGTTTCTAAACTGAACATTATCTCATTCAAAATCATTCCAGCAATCAGAAATAGGACGGAGAGCCCCACAGCCTTCCATTCCTTCCAATCCTATGCTGATTCTGTAACTACTGCTGGGAACCGGGGCAGATGTAGTAGAGACCCATAAATTCAAGACAAGTGTGGTACCTACCACAACCAAATACATTTTATGGCCGACATAGTAAGAGAAGTTATGGTACGTTTTTTTTCTAAGCGCGATCCCGCAATCATTTATCTCCTTCCGAGACTTTACATCAGCACGGGATCCCGGGCACGTAAGCGTGGAACTTTGTTTTTCCTCCTTTGCCCACTAACACCTCCACTTCAATAGGCGTTAGTTTTGCTTCGTATTGGCCTATTGATAGGGCTATGCTGTGCTATTTCAAAAAATCTATGGAATGGCGCGGCCAGCCTGAAACTATGGCAAGCCACACTACCCGCTATTACATTGTTTTGCACTAATTCATGTTGATTCAGGATCCTTTCCGATTGCCATCTGGATCAATAGGGAAATTAGATGCCCCCGAACCACCCAGACATGTCCCTAAACAGAACAGTCACACGGATGCCCAGACCCTGCCAATCACAGGACTTGTGACAATTATACCAGACAGCCCCCTTCAAGTCGCTCTGTCACAGATAGCTGTGAGGTTTGGGGGGTAGCAATAAAAGCATTATGGTTACAGTAGGACCATAGTTGGTTAATTAGTGGAATATGAGTTTGCTGTTATGTGATCCACCTCTTCCCACACCTGCATTCAGGACTTTGCTCTGGAACTCCCTCCTTCTTCTGGACATGGTCCTTATGGCTGGTAACATTGGCTATAAAATGGCCCAGTCGACTGCCACGGAAAATATTATGATCAATTTGGTCAGGATTGGTTGGAAAGTACAGATAGTCGGTATATGACAGTAATCACAGCCGGTCCCATAGTTCTACAGTGAACAGCAGCATTGTTGTGCCAAAATATCGTGGCTCCGCTTAAAAGTCCAGGATAATTGGATCTGGGGCAACCGGCCATGTAATGTTTTTAGGGCTGGTTCTGACAGACCCCGATCAATAATCGAACGTTAGTCTTGCCGATGAAAAAGAAAATGGGTACCGCAATATTTGGTATGACCACATCACGTGTCCTGTCGAAGACCAAGGTCATCATTTACAGACGTGGTTTTTCCGTCAAATAAAATTAAAAAATTTTGATTGTGTGATATTTTTCAACCCAAAAATATCGTACCAGGCAATTAGTTGGAATACTGATCCCTCCAAACCAGGGCTACCACATTAGCAACAGTCACCAGACAGGCCATAGCGTTAAAAAGGTGCTAATTTTGCCCCAACCAATCAGAGTGTTAAGCTAGTACACACAGTGCAGATCAGTGAAAGATGACGATGATCTGCAAGATCCTGTCTGTCACTTTAAAAGATCTGCATACACAACAGTCCCAAGCATTCTCCCTGTGCACATTATAAGGAGAACGCTCGGACTGTGTGTTTCCATCGGCCGCGCTATACTCCTCTATAGGGAGTTTAGCGCGGCCAATGAACATTTTCGGTCTTCCCAAACAAGCTTTCGGCCGACCCGATCGTTTCGGTTGGACACGCGCTCTTTCGGGAACGAAGGTACACAGTAACGATAAGCCTCGATACTGTCGGATCTTTCATTACTGTGTGTACCCAGCTATAGCTTTCAAATGTTAAATAAGATCTGATTGGTTGGGGCAAAATTAGCACCATTTTTACGATAAGAACTTTTATTGAATCTCCCTGCAAGTTTGCCCAAAAAAAGACCAATGAAGCTGAAATTCCGTTTTACCCCAGATACTGTTGTATCAATGATTTTAATTTTACTGTTTTTACACATAGAATTTAATCTTATATATAGTCAATGTACCATGTATTAGATTGTTGGAATGTATTTTCTATATAGATATCAACGACAGGACATCTCACTCTACTTGCATGTTAACTGCATCAGATGAAACTAATCTGAAATACTGTACAGTTCGTGATATGTAATTTATTTAACCATACCCCCGTTTTTTTACTTACATCACCAGTGATCACTCTCCACGCTCCCCCCTGGTCCTCCCGCCTAACGTGCGTACTTTAAAGAAGCGTGTCGGGGGAACTGATGGGAGTGGAGCAGGGATCTGTTAGCGTGCAAACTTTGCTCAATGGTTTTGAGAAGTAAAACCGGAAATAAAGTAGTAAATTGGTAATTTTTATTCCTTAAAGTTATTTTTTGGGGGTAGTGGTATATTAAATCAGTCACACACGTCACCAAATTCCCCTTAAAAGAACAGCGCCAGGGCTGGGCTGGAATCTGTACAGCTCAACATCTGGCAAACGTATTAGACTCGTGAAACTTATTACAATGAACCCCTAAAGGGAAGTTACCATGGAGTGTCCCTTTTAGGATGGAATGTTGGAGGTATTCTGCCATGGGCAACTGGTAGAAGGGCGTGTATTTGCGAGACATAATATTCATCTATACCCAAACAGAATGACTCATGAAGTGGTACAACGCACACACTACATACTGTATACGTTTAAAAAAAAAAAAGAAGTGCAAAAGTTTGCCCTAATTTGAATTTCAAGCAACCATTGTACGAGATTAAAAATAGGTCTAGCAAATATCAGTAAGTTCTCACCATTCATCTGATCACTACATTAATCTACTGATTCCCATGGTTCCTGCTTGTAATCTCTGGATAATGTCCATGTTCCATGAACATCTGTGTGTATATATATATATATATATATCTGTATTTGTACACACACAGTCCACACTTAAATACACAATACGGATGACATCTAGTGACATCTCACAGTAACAAAAAGTGTACGCCTTACCTGACTGCAAACCAGAGATGCTTTATATCTCCTTGTAAGTTACCAATCAGGTAAGACGTACACTTTCATTACTTGGCCCGGTATGCTATTCAATGGCGTTTCATTTCACATTAAATACTTAGGGGCCATATTTATAAAGAACAAAATTATCGCCAAAACTTACCGCCACACATCGCGGCCGCGAAAATAAGCCGTGAAAATAGCGCTATCAGTGCCGTAAAAGCCCTTACAGGGCCGGGGAGGGGGGGTCTCGGTTCGAGCTGGCGGAACCCCTAAGCCCCAAAAGGCCCTTCTCAGGGCCCCCGCTGGAGGGACCTCCACCCCTCCCAGCGGCTCCCTCCCTTTCCCCTCCCGGGAGCGGCCGGGGGGCTTGGAGGGGTTGCTGGGGAGGGGTGTGCGGCGGCTTCCCGTCAGCCCCTCCTAGCCTCCTTCCGAGATGCCGCGAGTGGGGAACGGTTTGAGGGGCTGCGGGAAGCGGCGGCGGGTGGTGTACGCCGCCTGGGGGTTTGTGGGCGGGGTGGCGTGTCTCCGGGCGTTGTGGACCACCCGCGGGTTGCCTGCCCATCCCGCCGCGGGAGGCTAGTATCGCTGCTTTCGCCACCTTCAGGTGGCGAAGTAAAACAGCCGATTCTAGCAGATCGAAACCAGTAACCGCCGCTTTATAAATACGAAGCTGCGGTAAACAGGTAAGTATTGCCTTTCGCGGCCGTTTTCGGACATTTATAAATCGTGTTAAACGCGATTTTATGCGTTAATGTCACAAAAACTGCGCAAAAACTTAACGAAGATTTATAATATGCCCCTTAAAGTGACACTAAACTGGACTTATAGTCTACATTGCATCTGTATCTATTATCACAAGGAGGTGAGAAAGATTATTCCAACCTCCCGTGACATAAATATATGCCCGGGCAACAGAGCAAAACTTACCTTACCGGATTCCACATGTGGCACCCTTACAGCTGACTGGCACCAAAGAAAGCCCATCTGCTGGGAAGGAGCCCTAATCGGAGCACAATGTACTGAATAATTCAAAATCTGTTTAGGTGGCTCGTTCACACTAGAAACTGACAGAAATGCACAGCATTTCTGTCAGTTTGTATCCATTTTTTTCATAATTTGTACTCCATTTTTTAACTGTGTATTCCATAATTTCTATAGAAAATGCATGAAAAACGGACAGAATGCTGCATGCAGTGCGTTCTTAAACTGACAGGAACGGAATTATAAACCAGCAGGTGTGAACGTTATGGAATCCAATGGGGTTTTACTGTCTGTCCATTTTTTTAAACACACCTGCGTTGAAAAAGATACAAACTGATGTAGTGTGAACGAGCCTTAGTGTCCCTTTAACTTAATGAACTTAATATTAACTTAATATTGAACTGGCTACGCCAAGCTATTTCCATAATTTTTAGGAAATGGCGCACCCAGTGCAAATTAGTGCAAAACCCCACTAACCAATATACACATCAGATAACGTGGGTTTTGCACTTATTCAGACAACAAACAAAATGGCCAATATAACATCACCTGTTAGTCTAATTTTAAATAACCAATAAATAGGTATTCTTAGTTACATTTTTTGACATGTTAGAATAAGGGTGTGTAATAAACCAGGGACCTAGTTGGAGTATCCATACTATTCAAATTTTGTAGGTAAAAACCACAATTAAAGATTTTAGTGTCCACATGTAATGCAAACCTCTGTATATCAGAGTGTAAGCTCTGCAGGACAGGATTCCCTTTGCCCAGTTTTGTTCCCTCACCCTGTTTTGTATCTGTGTCCCTCTGTAATTAGATTGTAAGCTCTGCAGGACAGGATTCCCCTTGCCCAATGGTTCCCTCCCCTGTTTTGTATCTGTGTCCCTCTGTATATTAGAGTGTAGCTCTGCAGGACAGATTCCCCTTCTCCCAATGGTTCTCTCACCCTGTATTGTATCTGTGTCCCTCTGTATTTAGAGTGTAAGCTCTGCAGGACAGGGTTCCCTTCTCCCAATGGTCCCCTCCCTGTATTGTAGCTCTGTCCCTGTATATTAGAGGTAAGCTCTGCAGGACAGATTCCCTTTCCCAATGGTTCCATCTCCCTGTATGTATCTGTGTCCCTCGTATATTAGAGTGTAAGCTCTGCAGAACAGATCCCCTTTGCCCAATGGTTCCCCTCCCTGTTTTGTATCTGTGTCCCTCTTTATTAGAGTGTAAGCTCTGCAGACAGGATTCCCTTCTCCAATGGTCTCTCACCCTGTTTTGTATCTTTGTCCCTCTTTATATTAGAGTGTAAGCTCTGCAGGACAGGATTCCCTTCTCCCAATGGTTCTCCCCGTCTTGTATCTGTGTCCCTCGGTATATTAGAGTGTAGCTTCTGCAGACCGGATTCCCTTCCCAATGGTTCCCTCTCCCTGTATTGTATCTGTGTCCCTCTGTATATTAGAGTGTAGATCTGCGGACAGATCTCCCTTTCCCAATGGTCCCCTCCCTGTTTTGTACTGTGTCCCTCTTGTATATTAGAGTGTAAGCTCTGCAGGACAGGATTCCCTCTCCCAATGATCCTCTCCCCGTATTGTATCTGTTCCTCTCTGTATATTAGAGTGTATCTCTGCAGGACAGATCCCTTTCTCCCAATGGTTTTCCCCTCTCCCGGTAATTGTATCTGTCCCCGGTATATTAGAGTGGTAAGCTCTGCAAGACGTTTCCTTCCCCAATGTTCCCTCTCCCTGTATTGTATCTGTGTCCCTCTGTATATTAGAGAGTACTTGCAGGACAGGATTCCCTTCTCCCAATGTTCCCTCTCCCTGTATTGTATCTGTGTCCCTCTGTAATATTAGAGTGTAAGCTCTGCAGGACAGGATTCCCTTCTCCCAATGGTTCCCCCCCCTGTATTGTATTTCTGTTGTCCCCTCTGTATATTAGAGTGTAAGCTCTGCAGGACAGGATTCCTTTCTCCCAATGTTTCCCTCCCTGTATTGTATCTGTGTCCTCTGTATATTAGAGTGTAAGCTCTGCAGGAACGATTCCCTTTCCCAATGGTTCCTCTCCCTGTATTGTCTGTGTCCTCTGTATATTAGAGTGTAAAGCTCTGCAGGAGGGTTCCCTTCTCCCAATGATTCCCCTCCCTGTATTGTATCTGTCTCTCTGTGATATTAAGTGTAAGCTCTGCAGGACAGGATTCCCTTTCTCTGCCATCTCTTTGAGTCCTCTTTTGATGTGAATAAATTTCCCTCTCTCACATGTTTTTGTTGCTCCCTCTGACATTTTATTCATGCTCCCCTTCCTTCTCCCAATGTTTTCCCTCCCTGTATTGTATCTGTCCCTCGGTATATTAGAGTGTAAGCTCTGCAACGGACAGGACCCTTCCCCATGTCCCCTCCCTGTATTGTATCTGTGTCCTCTGTATATTAGCGTGTAATTGCTCGCAGGACAGGATCCCTCTCCCAATGTTCCCCTCCCTGTATTGTATCTGTGTCCTCTGTATATAGAGTGTAAGTTCTGCAGACGGATTCCCTTCTCCCAATGGTTTCTCTCCCTGTATTGTATCTGTGTCCTCTGTATATTAGGTGTAAGCTCTGCGGGACAGGATTCCCTTCTCCAATGTTCCCCTCTCCCTGTATTGTATCTGTGTCCCTCTGTAATTAGATTGTAAAGCTCTGCAGACGATTCCCTTCTCCCAATGGTTCCTCTCCTTGTATTGTATCTGTGTCCCTCTGTATATTAGAGTGTAAGTCTGCAGGACGGATTTCCTTCTCCCATGGTTCCCTCTCCCTGTATTGTATCTGTGTCCCTCTGTATATTAGAGTGTGAAGCTCTGCAGGACAAGATTCCCTTCTCCTAGGTTCCCTCCCCTGTTGTATCTGTGTCCTCTGTATATTAAGTGTAACTCTGCAGGACAGGATCCCTTCTCCCAATGGTTTCCCCTCCCCTATTGTATCTGTCCCTCGGTAATTAGAGTGTAGCTCTGCAAGACAGATTCCTTCCCCAATGGTTCCCTCTCCCTGTATTGTATCTGTGTCCCTCTGTATATTAGAGAGAAGTTCTGCGGACAGGATTCCCTTTCCCAATGGTTCCCCTCCCTGTATTGTATCTGTGTCCCTCTGTAATTAGAGTGTAGCTCTGCAGGACAGAATTCCCTTCTCCCAATGGTTCCCCTCCTTGTATTGTATCTGTGTCCCTCTGTATATTAGAAGTGTAAGCTCTGCAGGACGGATTCCCTTCTCCCAATGGTTTCCCTCCTGTATTGTATCTGTGTCCCTCTGTTATATTAGAGTGTAGCTCTGCAGGACATGATTCCCTTCTCCCAATGGTTCCCTCTCCCTGTATGTATCTGTGTCCCTCTGTATAATTAGAGTGTAAGCTCTGCAGACAAGATTCCCTTCTCCCAATGGTTTCCCCTCCCTGTATTGTATCTGTGTCCCTCTGTATATTAGAGTGTAAGCTCTGCAGACAAGATTCCCTTCTCCCATGGTTCCCTCTCCCTGTATTGTATCTGTGTCCCTCTGTATATTAGTGTAAGCTCTGGGACAGATTCCCTTCTCCCAATGTTTCCTCTCCCTGTATTGTTCTGTGTCCTCTGTATATTAGAGTGTAAGCTCTGCAGGATAGTGTTCCCTTCTCCCAATGTTCCCTCTCCCTGATTGTATTCTTCTCTCTGTATATTAAGTGTAAGCTCTGCAGACAATATTCCCTCTCTAATGGTTCCTCTCCCTGTATTGTACTGTGTCCCTCTGTATATTAGAGTGTAAGCTCTGCAGGACAGGATTCCTTCTCCCAATAGTTTCCCCTCCCTTATTGTATTCTGTCCCTCGTATATTAGATTGTAAGCTCTGCAGACAAATTCCCTTCTCCCAATGGTTCCCTCTCCCTGTATTGTATCTGTGTCCCTCTTATATTAGAGTAAGTTTCTGCGGACAGATTCCCTTATCCCAATGTTCCCTCCCTGTATTGTAATCTGTGTCCCTCTGTATATTAGAGTGTAAGCTCTGCAGGACAAGATTCCCTTCTCCCAATGTTCCGTCTCCCTGTATTGTATCGTGTCCCTCTGATATAAAGTGTAAGCTCTGCAGGACGGATTCCCTTCTCCCCATGGTTTCCCCTCCCTGTATTGTATATCTGTGTCCCTCTGTATATTAGAGTGTAGCTCTGCAGGACAGGATTCCTTCTCCCAATGGTTCCCTCTCCCTGTATGTATCTGTGTCCCTCTTATATTAGAGTGTAAGCTCTGCAGGACAGATTCCTTTCCCAATGGTTCCCCCCCTGTATTGTATTCTGTGTCCCTCGTATATTAGAGTGTAAGCTCTGCAGACAGATTCCCTATCTCCCATGTTCCCTCTCCCTGTATGTATCTGTGTCCCTCGTATATTAGAGTTGTAAGCTCTGCAGGACTGGATTCCCTTCTCCCAATTGGTTCCCTCCCTGTATTGTATCTGTGGTACCTCTTGTATATTAGAGTGTAAGCTCTGCAGACAGGATTCCCTTTCTCCAATGTTTCCCTCCCCTGTATGTAGTCTGTGTCCCTCTGTATATTAAGTGTAAGCTCTGCGGACAAGATTCCCTTCTCCCAATGGTTCCCTCTCCCTGATATTGTATCGGTGTCCCTCTGTATTAGAGTGTAAGCTCTGCAGGACGATTCCCTCTCCCAATGGTTCCCTCTCCCTGATTGTATCTGTGTCCCTCAGTATATTAAGAGTGTAAGCTGTCTGCAGGACAGATTCCTTCTCCCAATGGTCCCTCTCCTATTGTATTCTGTCCCTCTGTATATTAGAGTGTAGCCTGCAGACAGGTTCCTTCTCCAATGTCTCCCCCTGTATTGTATCTGTGTCCCTCTGTAATTAGAGTGTAAGCTCTGCAGGACAGGGTTCCCTTCTCCCAGGTGATCTCTGTATTGTATCTGTCCCGCTTATATTAGAGTGTAAGCTCTGCAGGACAGGATTCCCTCTCCCAATGGTTCCCCCCTGTATTGTAGTCTGTGTCCCTCTGTTATTAGAGTGTAAGCTCTGCAGGACAGGATTCCTTCTCCCAATGGTTCCCTCTCCCTGTATTGTATCTGTGTCCCTCTGTTATATTAGAGTGTAAGCTCTGCAGGACATTCCCTTCTCCCCATGGTTCCCTCTCCCTGTATTGTATCTGTGTCCCTCTGTAATATAGAGTGTAAGCTCTGCAGGACGATTCCCTTCTCCCAATTGTTTCCCCTCCCTGTATTGTATCTGTCCCTCTGTTAATTAGGAGTGTAAGCTCTGCAGGACAGATTCCCTTCCCCAATGGTTCCCTCTCCCTGTATGTATCTTGTCCCTCTGTATATTAAGATGTAAGCTCTGCAGGACAAGATTCCCTTCTCCCAATGTCCCTCTCCCTTATTGTATCTGTGTCCTCTCTGTATATTAGAGTGTAAGCTCTGCAGGACAAATTCCCTTCTCCCAATGGTTCCCTCTCCCTGTATTGTATCTGTGTCCCTCTGTATATAGAGTGTAAGCTGAGGACAGGATTCCTTCTCCCAATGTTCCCTCTCCGTATGTATCTGTGTCCTCTGTATATTAGAGTGTAAGCTCTGCAGGACAGGTTCCCTTCTCCCAATGTTCCTCTCCCTGTATTGTATCCTTCTCTCTGTATATTATAGAGTGTAAGCTCTGCAGGACAGGATATCCTTCCCAATGGTTCCCTCTCCTGTATTGTATCTGTGGTCCCTCTGTATATTAGAGTGTAAGCTCTGCAGGACAGGATTCCCTCTCCCAATGGTTCCCTCCTGTATTGTATCTGTGTCCCTCGTGATATTAGAGTGTAAGCTCTGCAGGACAGGATTCCTTTCCAATGGTTCCACTCTCCTGTATGTATCTGTGTCCCTCTGTATATTAGAGTGTAAGCTCTGCATGACAGGATTCCTTCTCCCAATGGTTTCCCTCTCCCTGTATTGATCTGTGTCCTCTGTATTTAGAGTGTAAGCTCTGCAGGACAGGATCCCTCTCCCAATGGTTCCCTCTCTGTATTGTATTCTATCCCTCTGTATATTAGAGTGTAAGCTCGCAGGACAGGATTCCTTCTCCAATGGTTCCACCTCTGTATTGTATCTGTGTCCCTCTGATATATTAGAGTGTAAGCTCTGCGGACAGGATTCCCTTCTCCCAATGGTTTCCCATCCCGTATTGTATCTGTGTCCCTCTGTTATTAGAGTGTAAGCTCTGCAGGACAGGATTCCCTTCTCCCAATGGTCCCTCTCTGTATTGTATCTGTGTCCCTCTGTATATTAGAGTGTAAGCTCTGCAGGACAGGATTCCTTCTCCCAATGGTTCCCCTCTCCTGTATTGTATCTGTGTCCTTGTATTTAGAGTGTAAGCTCTGCAGGACAGGATTCCCTTATTCCAATGGTTCCCTCTCCCTGTATTGTATCTGTGTCCCTCTGTAATTAGAGTGTAAGCTCTGCAGGACAGGATTCCCTTCTTCCAATGGTTCCCTCCCCTGTATTGTATCTGTGTCCCCTCGTATATTAGAGTGTAAGCTCTGCAGACAGGAGTTTCCCATTCTCCCAGTATCCTCTGTATTGTATGTGTCCCTCTGTATATTAGATTGTAAGCTCTGCAGGACAGGATTCCCTCTCCCAATGGTTTCCCTCCCTGTATTGTATCTCTGTCCCTCTGTATATTAGATTGTAGCTCTGCAGGACAGGATTCCCTTCTCCCAATGGTTCCCTCTCCCTTATGTATCTAGTGTCCCCTGTATATTAGAGTGTAAGCTCTGCAGGACGGATTCCCTCTCCAATGGTTCCTCTCCTGTATTGTATCTGTGTCCCTCGTAATTAGAGTGTAAGCTCTGCAGGACAGGATTCCCTCTCCCAATGGTTCCCCTCTCTGTATTGTATCGTGTCCTCTGTATTTAGAGTGTAAGCTCTGCAGGACAGGATTCCCTCTCCCAATGGTTTCCCCTCCCTGTAATTGTTATCTT